>JANSTR010026677.1:0-13578 GCA_025434805.1 Antipathozoanthus remengesaui | reverse complement strand
TTGCAGTTTAAAAACTTATATGCTAGTCAATTCCAAAAGCGGGCATCCCCCCCAGGGCATTTGATTTTTTTCGAAAATATTGGTATAATGTCCGGCCCCCTAAGCAAATTCATTTGTCAAATGCAAGGTCCCCCGTTCGAGTTATGGCTGTCAAATGCCCGGCCCCCCAGTCTCGCATGCAATATAAAAACGATGAATTGGACAATTTCTTCTCTTTTATTTTTAAATATCTATGATTTTTGAAGATCCTATGTAAAAAAGAATCAGAAATTATTATTATATCTCAAACCCTTGTTGTCCTGTTCAGTTGTCGGCCCGATTGCTGACCTTATTCGGCCCGGCGTTATGGGGAACAAGAACCGGATGAAACGTGCATGCTACATTGTTCCTCCGCTGTCAAATGCTTGGGGGTCGGGACACAACTCGGCGTCAACTGCCCGGACATATAGAACTCACCTGCACTCTAATTACCCGGTTTTGCCCGGGGGAGGGGGGGGGGTGAGAGATGCCCACCTTTGGAATTGACTCGCACATTAGCGTAGGTCATGTACAGTTTTGGATATTGATACTGAGACGTAAGTACAGTGAGCCGCCACCTTACGACCACCTCGTTATTACGACCACGTCTTTTTGGTCCCCCCGGCAAAAGGCCCAAACACGTTCTTATGAAAGCACCCCGTTAATGCGACCACTCTATTTTGGCCCTTTGCCTTTGGTATAGTCGTATTATCGGGGTTCCACTGTAGTACATATTCCAACGTTTGTATTTAATTAATGGGTCTGCGAGTAACTCAAATGTGTGGTTTAACTTGGGGAACACGGCAGCTGGCAGAGACTGCTTTGTTTATTGCTTCATCGCTGCCATGCATTGTGGACTTTATTCTGCGATTTCGAAAATGCAGGCGCGGGGCATCCGCGTCTTCGCCTTCGTGCTCATCTCGGGCTTTGGAGCCTCGATCAGACCATTGGCACTCGTGCCCGCCGTACTTTATTCGTAAAACCGCTGAAAAGGTGCCAAATGGCTGCCACAGATCGCTCTATCGAGTGTTAAACAAAACAGACTTTGGCGTATTCCCCAAGACTTAGTTTGACTGGTAGGCGTTGATATGGTATGATTTTAGAGGTAATCATAGGCCAATCGCATGGATGGAAGGCTTGAAGTATCAAGCATTTCAAGGCCCCCTAACTGTCACAACAAAACGGCATACACAGCCGGTAGCGTCTGATTAAGTTCTATCTTCTCCTTACTATATCAATACAAAACTAGTTGTTTAACTACGAGAATTAAGGGGCTGATCACACATGCCCAAATCTGAACTCCATATCTTTCTAAATCTATTTAAAAGGACGGTGTGAAGACAGGTTATGTAAGGAGAATTTATTAACATATCATTGGTATAGTGTTTAGAGGCTGAAAGGGTAATAAAGACGTTTTCATTCTGGAATATCGAACATGTTATGCAGTAAAATTCTTCTGGTATTTCAGTTAAGCATGACGAGCACATTGTGGCATTTAGTTTTTTTACGCGTGTCATCAGCACTTTGCCCGTATTAAAATATAATTTAATTACACTGTCATACTACTAGCTATTTGCATGTATATATGTATAAGTATATTCGGCCCATAAAAAGAGCGACGTTTGAATAGGAGTTGAACTGGCCTGGTCGAATAGAACAGCGCGGTCGACCCAAGCAAAAAGGTGTCGATTTTAATTTTTGGCACATGTGAAGTTCGACGTTTGAATTAACTGGGCCTTGTCGTATTATTTTCATGGGCGGGGATAAAACTGGTCATGGGTTTGTGTACGTTGACCAATATCCGTACCGTAGAATGATCTGAATTCGCTGACGTGAGTGCAAAATAAAGCAATGGAGCGTTTTAAAAACACAGCGAAGATTCGGTTTATGAACGGACATGCAGTCGATCAAACAATGCGCAACTAGACACTGACACTGTCATTCGCCTGAGTTCAAAAATAGTAATATCGATCATGCTTGTAGAATGGAACAAAACAACGGAAATCAACTCAATATTGTGGGCAATTACTGGCTAATAATTATAGAAATAGATATAATTAAGCCTATCTTATCTAAAAAGCTACCTATCTACGTTAGAACACAATGTCTATTATGAATACCTCCAAGATTTGAAACTGTTTATACGTTCGATATATGACGTTGACTGTACCATCTGACCAAGTAACTTTTATGGCGTAAACCTGAAAACAAAACAGAAAATTCAAAATTCAAACACTGAAAACACAAGGGCCGGCTCGCACGCTGGACTGTTAGCTCTCAGAAACCCGTTTATCTGAATTAACTTTTCGTATTGTTTCGTCTTTTTTCATTTTGGAGATTTGTTTGGCTATTTGAATTTGTAATAATATACATCGCATCTGTATTCATTGAGAGGACGCTCGCAAAGTCTAACTGACCTTGTATTTAATATCTATCCGAACAATTTGCTCTCTAAATTAACGGTTTACCAATTGCAATGTGTTAATAATAATGCCACTATATAGCAATTCTTCCATTTGAGATATAACTGTTGCTTCATTACCTTGACTGGCTACGTTCAGATGAAAATTCAGTTAAATAGTGAAAACATGTACACATCGGCTGTGTAAAGAAATTCTTTCTGCATACACTTCTGTAACAGGTTTAACTCGTGGAAAATCACTCGACACCCGGAAATCAGTACATTGCCACGTCTACTGATCTGTCAAAGTCGTGTATATACACTAAAACTATATTTAAAACAATCACAAACAAAGAGGGAAAATGCTTACTAAATGTTTCTTGGGAGTCCTTCGCTTCTGTACTCCTTCAACAGACACCTCGGTTACTGTTCGCGCCATATCTCTGTTACCGGTGTTTCGCGAAACTGCGGCAACTGAACTGAGCTCAAATAAACGTAGTTACTCCTCAGACAGCAGTGTACTCGCCGACAAGTACCCAGTATTAAGTTGTTTTCCTAGACGTTACCGGTTAGCGGATGAATTCGAAGGGTATTGTAGGATAGAGCAATGGAGAAGAAACCATCCCAGACAATGACAATGCTGGGGTAATCGTCACTGAATCAAGATCCTTGTCCCCTGTAATCAAAGTCTCCTACGAAAGCTGGAAGATAGATTTTGAAACTGATATTTAATGCCAGTACTGCTATTATGTGCTTATTATAATAAAACCTAACAATGTACCGATATTGACTAATATATTTGATGACACAAAATGAATAATAAAAAAGTGATGAGTTCATTGAATCTTGACTTCATAGCGGGTGGAGCTGACAGCTGTTGTGTAATATCAGTGTGTGTGTGTGTGCGTTTACGAGCTCAAAAGCTGTAACAAATTTATCACAGCCTTCCCTGCTTCATTAGTAGATCATACATTTTAGTCAGTTTTCTCTTTTGTAATTTGTAACTTGGAATTTTTATTCAATTATGTAAAATATTTTATGTCGATGTTAATCAACATTATTCAGTTTCATACTGAAAAGTTGAAAATAAAGAAAGAAAATACCTTAACCGCCATGATGTTTTTTTATTTTCCACTGAAAGCCGTTGTTTTAGGCCCTGCCTGATCAAACAAGCACACCAACCAAATATAAAGACAATTCAGATACACTCTTTTTTTTATACTAAGACTGGAACTCAGCCGAGTACTGTGATCTAAATTGGTAAAGAAACTTTCAGTACTCTACCCAAAATGCGGATAAGAAACTCGTAGATTTAGTGATAATCAACTTCCTAAGATTAGAATAACAAGCACTGAATGTTTTAACTTCAAGTATATTTCAAATTTAAGTTTCTAAATCTTTACTAACACCGCAATCGAAAACCAAGTCGCACTTTCGCCATCATTTTGTTTATTTGGCCCCTGGCGATCCCACAAACACTTTTTGCAATTAAAATTATAAAATATGTAAATCGTCCTTGTGTTATTCTGTGCATTGTAACTTTAAGATTCGTTTCGTTTTGTTATGCAAAGATTTGATTTTAAGATTTGGCAATTATCATTTTTTGGCATTACCAAAATTTTGATCCCTAAGAAACTGCTAAGAAACTTTCAGTACCAAAATTCTCCAAAAATTAAGAAACTATTGGTACTGAAACAAATCTTAGTTTCTTATAATAAAAAAAGAGTGTATACAAAAACGCTACGGAAAAAGCTTTGGACAGATGCTCATTTTAGTGATAGCAAAAAGTTATTTGGCAATTAACAGTCAAGGTCGATTGTGAGCTCGGTGTCGTCCTCCTCAACTTAAGGTTCACCAATCGTTCTACCCGCTTTTTGTCTCGGTCTTGTCCTCCTCAACTTAACGTCAATCAATGAAGCTTTGTTTGGCAGTGTTCGAGTCCCGCCCTAAGTCATCAACGAAAACGGAACTTCTTTCTTCGAGATAAGTCAAACAATGAAACTACGTACTTTCCTACCCCCGCACGGAATCGCATTTTTTGCTTTGTGTCCTGTAGAAATTTCGAAGTCTTTTCAATGCCGATAGAAGACCTGATAACAAAACCTCTCATTTTGGCGGAAGAAGAGATTTCTATCGGTTAAGTTTAGCTTAAACCTGTATTTAGGTTTAAATGGGTAATTTAGTAATTATTGTTTCTCATGGATTTGGATTACATTGCCATTTTAACTGATGTCAATATTAGAATCCTTCCTCCCGAATGGCAGTGGAATTTTATTACTCCAGATAAATTGTCTCATAGGCTTACAGACCTTGAAAAGTAGTATACGTCTTTTTTGTGCTTATTGCTGTTCACAACAAATAGTATTCACCGCTTGCAATTCTGACCTGTTCAAAAGCTGTGCCTGCTCTGACATCTACAACTAGAAACAATCTGTTCATAAATATTAAGAAATCCAAGAGACCTTTTTTGAGCTATTACGAGAATCAAGTCATCCGAAAGTTTTTCTCAAATCGTTTCTATGCAATGTCTGCATCTGGACTTGAAACGACAAAAAAATGCAGGCGAGAGATTTCAGAATAATTTATATGAGATTTTATTCAAACGTGGGCATTTCTAAAAATTGAGCTTTATCAAGAAAAACAGTGTAACTGAAATTGCCTTATAGAAGGATCCAGATATTCACTGAGAATTAACCGTGTTTTTAATTCACTACGTTTGTTCTGATGACTGTTATTCTGACAATCTATGTATGCCGAGGAGTTGATTCAAAATAGATCTTTTTGCCGTTTCCTGGTTACAGCCGCCGACACTTCCTGTTTGGCCAGAAAATTCATTAGATAGCTCCGCCTTTGAAACTATAAACAACATTAACAGTTTTTGAAGTGCAGTTTCATGCTGCTAAAATAAATATTAAAGATAATCCCTAAAACATATGATGTTAAGCACATGTCTAAGTGCATGTTAAAAGGCTTAAAAGGCTTTCCATATTGAAGAACCTATCCAGTCGATGTCTGATAGCTTCGAGTACTATTGGTACAACCACTACAGCTTTGTCAGCTGCTTAGAAAGGAAAGATAGTTGGTGACAGCCAAGCCCAAGGATCCTATCATATACTATCGGCTATTGAAAGGCAATTACATACGATTCATCAGCACTAAAAAGAATATAGTTCATCAACTTTACTACCAAAACATTGGATCTTGCAATAGAGTAAACGTTTCCTCGTCGCATTTGCGTCAGTTGCTGACAAAGAATCGCGATGAACGCTTCGCTAAGTAACAATACACAAAATGTTTCCGAAGAAACTGGCAGCGTAGCGGCTTCTTCTGTTTTTACCACAATACAACTCGCATGTTTTCCTTTAATTATTGCCGCTGGATTAATCGGGAACACTTTAATATGTGTTGCGGTTTGGAAAAGAGCAAAGCTTCGAACAATCGACTTTTACATCCTCAATCTCGCGGCTACTGATCTGGGAACATGTATCATCAGTGTTCCTTTCGACTTTGTGGTGATACTTGCCGCTCGCTGGCCATTCGGTTATGCTCTTTGTAAGATGGTCTATCCCTTACAAACGGTTTTAGTGGCAGTTTCTGTATACACTCTGTTGTGCATGAGTCTCGAACGATACAGAGCAGTTATCAGACCTTTTAAGCCAAAGATGAAAGGCAAAAAAACCTTTGGAATAATTATTTTTGGTTGGGTTTCGGCTTTGTGTTTAGTGAGTCCATATATAGCCACCCTTAGTGTTGAGGGGAAAGTCTGTTCTGAAACCTGGAATTCCATGTACTCCAGTATGTTCACCTTATTTGTCTTCGTGATTGAGTACCTTCTGCCTTTGTTTGTTATTACAGGAGCTTATGTAAAGATTAGTCAAAAACTCTGGAAAGACATCCAGCGGATACGTAAAGCGACCGGTTCGCACGAGCGCTCGAGGAAACCACTAGCCAGAGCCCGCACTCATCGCAACATGCGAATTGTTAAAATCTTCGTCTTTGCCGTGATCACGTTTGCGTTTTGCATGTTACCCACCCATGTCATGTGGATGTGGAGCGGTTATGGCAGTGGAAATGACTACCAGTATTTTGACAACATTTTAGTATTCTGCAATATTCTCATGTACTGCAACAGTGCCATTAACCCCTTCATATTTGTGTTCCTACACAACAGGTACTGCAGAGATCTTTGTGAATGCTGCCCATTGTCAATTCTGTTTGAGAAGTGTACAATGCCGAAGCGAAGACGGCTCTCGCAAACTCTCAGTTCCACTCGAATGCGAAGTTCCAAGCGACTCCCATATACAATGAATATGCATCAACGCTCGCCTCACAATTACGAGAAAGCGAATACATTTCAAGGAGATCTTCCTTGGAAAGTCGAGCGCAAGTTTTACAGTTTGAGAGAACAACATACCTTTGAAAAACACGTCCCAAATGACGAAAAAGCCCGAACCATTGCAGTCAGAACTGAACAAAAGGTGAACTTCGGAGGAGCAAAAGTTATACGATTTAGTGATCAAGACAAAAGGCAAGATATAGGCATTGAATCTCTTTGACAAAAAAACATATGCTGATCAACTAACTAACAGGGTCATTTAATACTTCAGTGAGATCAATGAAAATACTTTGCCAAAAGAATTTAATAAGAACTCTACAATATTTGGCGGGCTACAGACACAACTGAATTTAAATGGGATGACACATTTTACCTTGAAAAAGATTTCTATATTGACCCAGCGAGGGAACTATCTGGTGTGAGCTGATTTTTCTACCATGAAGTCTCGTATAGTCACTGATGCATGTTGTACCTATTTCATGATCATGTAATCACTCTCTTATTGATTTAAAGCTAATCAAACGATCAACCTTTCTTGATGGTTGGCTATTGCCGTTGACGTTTGTTATTTTATCAAAAGTAGAGGGTAGATCTAGAGAAAAGACCGACTAAGGATGTTATGCAAACATATCAAAACAATTCCCTTATACTGGTTGCCAAATTGATGATGTTGGGTTGTATATTAAGATATATGACATATCGTTGACACGGGCTGAGTTTGTGTCGCAACATCTGCCATTAAATAATTTCCCGAATAGCGCTTGGTTATTTTCTCATTTTCTCGTTCACAAACAAGCCAAGACGCCGGCAGTAAGCAAAATAAATAACTCGGGCTTCTTACGCAAAAATTTCCTACTTCAGTCTGTAAAACATGAGACTTGCAAAATAAACAGCAAAATGCGTTTGCATTCTCTTAAATAAATACCATAATCATAAAAATCCTTTTACGCTATCAGTCCTCAGAAAATAAGTACAAAGACCTCGGTTATTTTGACTTACGGTTTTGAATAAACGATAGTTTTTGAAGCCAAAACTCAATTTACTTGCAAATTTTCTATATTTCCCAGTCAGAATATCTCGGTTGAAATGTAAATTGTTTCACAGTAAAGCATTCAAAGCTTAATTTTAACTTCCTACCGTTAAAAAGACCGCATATGTTTCGATTTATTCACACGAGTAAACACTGCAAGTAAGAACACCCGATACCATTCACCCTTAAGAAACAAAGAAAGATATGAAATGCACTTTGTTGATTAATATGAGAACTATATTTATTAAGAAACATCTGTTTAGCCACTGACTAATATTATAAATAACGTATTTTCCAGTTCATCTGTTTTGGAAGCTAAATTGAGCTATTGAGAGTGTTTACTTCAAATAAATTAAAAACAAAATTAAAAAGAATTCATAAACGTCAAAAAATTGATCATACAGTCTTGAGACAACAATTTCAAACTTGCATACGAGAAGCTCGGCATTTTAACTCTAACATGGCGGTGAAAATAAAAGATTAAGGAATCTTCCAGAAAACACAAAAATCCTCAGGCAATTCTGTAACAGGAAACAAAAGTACTGTTTTAAAACATATTTTTGTCTACCATCTAAGATAGAGGGTAAGGACGGATAAACAGATAATTAATATTGTAATTTTCAGCGAGCCAAAAACTTGTAATATGTGGCACTGAGAAAGCGAATTTAATATTTGGATCGCTTGTTGTGTCTCGAAAAAAAGTAATATTTTTTTTCAACTGTGAATTCCCCGGCTTCTCCGTTAATTAATATTTAGGCTTCATGCTTCCTGCAACGACCGTCATGAACGAGCAAATGCATTAGTTTTTAATAAAATATCGCCTATTTTCTAAAGATAGGAAACGAATTAATTAAACTTATATTTCTCATATCGCTGACATGTACATATGGTAAAATCTGAGTGCTTGTTAATGCATGTTTAATATTTGGACTGAAAATTCTTAGGTATTACAAACTAGATTAAAGGCGTTTCGAGTCTCGAAGGTAATTTATTCCAGAGATCTCTTTAAAGCAATTTATTAGTCCCTAAAGAGAGCGGATTAAAGCATTAGCCGGTGCAAGCTAATTGCCATAGAAGGGTAAAAGGGAACATCTTGAAGGACAAGATCGAGAAAAGGGGAACTGAACTATAGCAGACTTAAGGCTAATGGTTCGCTTAATCACATCAAAACCTTTTCTAGACGGTTTCCCGCTTAACTACATCGTCAGACTGAATGTAATCCGATTTACGATATTAAACTGACAAATTTAATGTTGCCAAGATTTGCATGTGTATGATGTATTTGAAAATGAGGAAACAGATGGGTTTTAAAAGAAAAGTTGTCGATCTCCCTTTTTTTTAATTGAGGTTTCTAGTTTAAAAGGCAAATTTATTTAATCCACCGCAGCCAAAAATATCCGCAGGTAGCTACTATATTGTTGAAAACGGGGAAATGATTAAATAATAAACTATTTACGAAAAGGACTGCATGTGATAGTGATGATGGGCTAATGATACTTAAACATATACTATATACAATTAGTAGCTGCATGAAGAGATTAGTTACCAGGAAATTATATTATCAAAAGTGGTGTCCTGTTAATTCCCATTCAGTTTCAATCTCTATGTCAGCAAAACTAGCTGATTATCCACTAATACTTTTAGAACAAGCATTAAACTTAATTTTGACCTCCCTTTAGTAAATATTGTAAGGGGAAGTACGATGAAGAGTGATATGCACACATATTACAATTCCATATGAACATGGAAAGCGGGTGAAGAAAGACATGAGCAACAACAAAATAGCACATCTAGCAATTTTTACCTACATCGGCTACGGTCACACTTGTACATTGAACTTTAGTAGAAATCTAGTCATTATCTAATGGGAATGCTTCAATTTGGTTGGCTATCTTACTCATAGTCTGTTTTAAAAGCAATAGAAACCCTGCGTAACACATTTCTATGTGGTCCTCTGACATCCCAGATGGAGTTGGTTTCCGTTGTAGTGATGTTTACAAGTTTCCGTTCCAAAAAACCCAAAGCGTCACAAAATATGGTGTGAACAATATTTAACTTAAATAATAACGAAATTTTACTTTGTTTTGCTTGTGAGCTTGAGTATCTCGTAGGCACAAAAACAAGACAAACTGAAACTTGTTTACACACGTTTTAATTTTAATATAACATAGAATGGTTTGTATAATATCTGGAGATGTCTACTAAAACAATTAGAATATTCGCTCTCAATTTATATTGTTAGTTTGATAGTTCATTCGGCGTGTGGCCTCATAAGCTTGTAGCTCATATTCTAACTCTGCAGGGCTGCAGGCGGCAATTTTCAGCCTTGGGTTATGGTGAAGGTGTCCGAATGTATGTTCTCCTCCAGAAGAGCATACCCTCATACAAATTATATACTTCCGTCTATTCTGTTTATGTTTAATCTTTATTTTTTATTATCACAAATAACATTTTATTCATTTTCTAGTGTGGACAGAAAACCTTTGTTGCGTTTTCAGATTAAAAACGTCGCCAGTTCAACTTTAGTCGACGAAGGACCATAGAGACCTCAATAAGATAATTCCATCAATCTATTTGAGTACTGTGAGCGGATGTTTATCTGTATAACTTCAGATAACTTATGTTCTGTTGAGGCTTGCCACAAGTCCACTTATTCATTTTCTTCTCCCTGGAAACCGAAGCGCTAGCCTCGGAAGCGAACGACAGTAGTATGGTATGTATGGAACTAGCGGAAGAGAACGACAGTAGTATGGTATGTATGGAATTAGCGGAAGCGAACGACAGTAGTATGGTATGTATGGAACTAGCGGAAGCGAACGACAGTAGTATGGTATGTATGGAACTAGCGGAAGCGAACGACAGTAGTATGGTATGTATCGCATTATACACTGTTTTTTACAATCTCATTATCGTATGATAACGTCATAGCTCATGAATAAAATGCGGGAGAATTAATTATCTTAGCAGGGGAATAAATTATCTTAGGAAGACGTCATGGCTCATGAATAAAATACGGAAACAGAATCCGAAACCGGAATCTTTTTTATTCTAACTTATGAATAATGGAGGCACGCATAGATTATTACATCTCTCATGAATAAGAAAATAAGATTGCACCATTACGTGTAATGTTTCTATTGTTATTGCAGGTCAAACACAACCAAACTTGAAAACTTTCGACAGATTTCTGGTAAACAATTGTATTTTCATGTCAGTGGGCCATAAAGTGTATGCAAATCCAAGCAAGAAGTAAAACCGTAGTTGTAAAGAAACAGTATATACAAAACTCTTCCACTGTTTTGTTAACAAAGAATGTTAATCTTTTCTTAAAGAGATTTGGTATATTTACTATTTAGTCTGCAACGGTTGGGTGAAATTTAATGATTTTGTTGTTTTAAATATTCTCGGGTTTTTTTAGTTTGGTGAAACGAACTATAAAACAAGCAAATATTGGTTCTTTGAGCGAAAATAATAACAGTTAGACTAAAACACTAAAATATAAAATAAAACTTAGGGAAAGGACAGAAGAAAACTCTTAACAGGTTTTGGCGCCAAACTGCAAACTGCATTCATAGTAGTGTTAAAAAGAAAAGTTATTATCGAAGCATCTAATATAGCTACAATCACAGACAAAAGTAGTTGGAACACCCCGCTCCCCAGTTCGATGTTGAGGCGCTTTGGGCATGGCAGCCGTTCGCGACAACTTCAACATTGGAAAGGGGAGCGGGGGACGCTTGGTGTTCCAACACTTTTGTCCATGATTGTAGCCTCATTTAGGAAAATTAACATATTCTTTTGTATTTCTGAGCAAGAACGAGGCTAGCCAGGCCAATATGAATGCAGAGAAAAAATATTTTATTGGTCGCCATTTATGAAAGAGGTCTATTATAGCCCAGATTTTTATTTGAGAGTCAAAATCAATGATTCCAACATTGGGCAACAAGGATGGAACAAATTGACCTGTATATTGTAGTCTGTATTTAATTGCACCCTTGAGTTTTTATTTGCGAGTCAAACCTAAACAACATGAATGTAATGCAAATACACGTCCTTGACTCTAACAAGGATGGACCTAATAGGACTGTATACACATAGTTACTCAGTATTCGGTCTCCCCAGAGCCTTTAAATCAAAAACACCACTTTGGGTGAAATACCTGCTGCTTGGCTTATATTATCTTGTTGTTTGGCTTGGAGGTAACAATGCTTGCCCTTGGGCTCTCCCCTTGGGGTAAAGTTTGCGAGGTTGGTCAGCCTTTTCTATACTGTACTTTTCTTTAACCCTTTAATTTCACCACCAGTAAATTTTCAGCATTTTTATGATAATTCAGTGATCAAACACAGGGCTCCTCCTTTCACCTGGCCGAGGTGACCTGCGACTAAACTATTTTGTTGTCTGTTGCTTTAAGCATGGCTTGTTAGGAGCAGCTCCCTCAAGTTTTGGCAAATTTTATGGATTTTCTCAACCAAGTAGGGACTCAGACCACATCGTAAAGTGGAGTGAGAATTTTAGTTACTCCAGATTGAAGAACTGACCTGGAGACAATCTGTACTTGCAGCTCATTCCTGCCAAAAGTTAGCAGCATTTTTACAGGCCATCTGTACGAGTCAAGGTTTGGCTCAAGTAACTTCTCTTATAAATCCTGAGTCTGGGATACCTGTATTACTGTAATAATTATGCTTTATGTGATCTCCAACTGATTGATGGAATGAAGCAGTTGGGTAATTACTTTGCTTTTCAAATGGAAACACTGCTTGGATGTCCAAAGCACACGGCAGGATTGATGTTGCCTTGGATGCTGTTTATGCTTTTGTTGAGAGCACTAAAAGAAAAGCATTTTTATTGGCCACCTGAGAAGTATGTATTGGCTTATCAATAGTGAGATTACTCATACAACAAACTTTGAATCTCTGGGCCCGGTTGTACAAAGCCTGGATAAGTCTTATCCGGCAGATAAATCGCTATCCAGTGGATAAAATAATTTTGTTCAGATGACGTGATTTGGTTGCACGAAAGGTGAATAGGAGTTATCCACTGGATAAAATTATCCGCAGATAAGTAGGTCGTATAACTTTTAGCCACTGGATAATTACGGTGTAGAGTTAAGTAAATATTAAGTATCGCAGATAAATTGTCTATTGACGACTCTTGCACCCCAGAAAATGTAGTTTTCATTGCTGCCTGTTTTCTCAATGCCGACTGAAATGTGAGAAGAGCTACAAAACCAGCAAAATCAGGCAAAACACAAACCACGAAGTGTACAAATTCATAAATTTCGAGTCGTACAAGTTCCTAAATTTCCCATGATAAAAGAAAACCTTACTATACAATAGATTAGTTTCTTGCAAGTTGAAAGCATTACAATATGTTACTTTCTTGATGTATAGTTTACAAAACTAAAAAAGTTGAAGTTGCCAAAACACGAGCTGTGTGCGGTGAGTTTGACATTGGGCAGTTAAATGGCTTCCCCAAGAGCAAGGTCAAGTTACAAGTCAAGAGGCTGCAAGTATTGTTGTTTTCTGCTTTCACTGTACCACAAGAAGTAGATAGTTGTAGTTGTGTAGAACTTGCAACAAGTACATGTATTCAGGCTTGTCATTTTGAGGCGTGTGATCGCACTCGCACTCCTTATCACACACCTAAAAGAGCTTGAGGCGTGTGATCGATTGCACACGCCTCAAGCTCTTTTAGGTGTGTGACGTTCTTTCAAAATGTAACACCACTTTTTCAACATCAATTAATACGCAATGCGGCATCTTTGAAAATATTTTTTTAAAAGATCATAGTACTGTG
>JANSTR010026676.1:0-22091 GCA_025434805.1 Antipathozoanthus remengesaui | reverse complement strand
ATTCTGACGCTTTTGACATGTATTTCTCATTTGGCGATTCGCAGTCATAAAATATATTTCATTATTATTTGTTGCAGACCAATTAAATTTGCACTTCTTTCTGTGATTCTTGTAAGTGTCACGCGTAGAACTTTTGATTGTTTTGACAGTCGCTTCTCGCACACGCATAGTTTATCTTCAAACCAACAAACATATATATCGATACACAGGAAAATATCGATGAAATGTAACTTCAGAAACGTGATTATGGAGAATGAAAAAGTAAAAGGTTTGTTTTGCAGCTCATTAATTATATTTATTTGTGAGAATAATATATTACCATTCTTACGAGCTGATTGTGTTTTTAGATCTGAGGCTTGTGTTTTTAAAAAGCGAACGCACTTTACTGATCTCTGATTACTTCTAGTTTTAACCAATAAATCAGTTATGAGGGTTGCTGAGGAGGAGCACCACTTTTTTTCTGTCCAACAGACAATTAGAGTATAGAGGAAAATAAGGCATTAAAAATATCATTTGTTACTTAATATGTGCTAACAATATTAAGTCAATACACAGTGTGAGATGGCAAATACGAATATTCTCTATTTGTGCCACTATACATGTAATTTTACAGTTCAACCCTGTTTTTAGGGTTTCCACCTCCCATGTTTTTGTTTTTGTACAACTGCTTCAAAATGCTTGCATGTCTACCACAAACATTTGAAGATCGTAAATAACAATGTTACAAGAAGGTAAAAACACGACTATCATCTACATGAAATCTGTTGTTGGGATAATTGCTTGACCTTGACCTATGAAGAAGAATGTGATCTGCTGCAAGAAACACTCAGCATTTTAACAACAAACTTATCCATGTTTGTCCCTCGTTCAGTGAAAATAACTACATCTTAAACTTTGAAACATTTTTGGATGAGTTTTATCAATGATTGTCATTGCTTTATTTACAGTAAAGGATTGTTTATTCTTTGCCAATGTGAACTACAAATGCTTATTTGTTTAATCAAAAATTGGAACATCGATCTTTTAACAGAAAGGGAAATCACCTTCAAACATCACTTAAGTTGTCACAGAACTGATTCAAGTACATTTGAGTTTATGTATCTTTTTTCAGTTTTCACAAATTCTGTGACTTCATACGAATTATGAAAAAGTTGCGATTTGAGGTCAATTATGTGAAATTGCAACATGCACTGATACAGAATATCAGAAGCTCTGTGTTTAGAATATCATATAGAAATACAGTGAGATAATTTTAATGGTAATGGTTTATTCAAGACCATTGTAGTTATAACTAAATTACAGGCAGGTTCAGGTTCCTTTGGGAACAATTTTATAGTTATGTAAATTTCTGTGTAGTCTGCCATTTTGCCTAGTATATAACTGACTGATTCTTCCATGTAATCTAGTCTTGACTTTCTGAGTATTCTGCAATTTTTTCTGCATCCAGTCAGATGCCTTGTACAAATGTATACCGATATAAACTAAGTTAATTAATAGTTAAATGTACAGTCAGTATTTTAGATTTTCTAAAAAACACTTGAATGACAGACAATATACTGTGCAAGCAAGATTTAATTAGTGGTCTAGAGGCCTTTCTCCAGGCCGGAGTTGACTGAACAGCAAAATCACTATAACAAAATTACTCTTTTCACACACTTCTTGACAGGAGACTATTTTAATTTCTTCAAAGTTTATGCAAATTCACTGATTTCATATCCCAACAGTGAAACATCTGTTTCACAACTGTGAATATGTCTCCACATTCATTAGACCCCAAGCCTTCAAAAACACAGTTGGCCTCTCCAACTGTGATCGCAATGTATCTTGCCTATCTTTAAGAAACATCTGCTTCACAAATGTGAATTTCTATTTTCTCCCATAAAATTTGTGAAACTAACATTTAACATACGGTACCAAATCAAATTTAATATATATTTGGTCATCTTGTGTGAAGATAAAGGTTCTGGTTGTTCATATTTTGTCAACATCAACCATGGCTTGATACTTCACTGACCAGTTTGTTGTCATTACAGGTTAACATAATGTACATGTACGTATATATAACTATAAGTCTAACCTCAATAATCTAATTCACTACACACATGTATTTTTGTATGGTACTTCCTAGAATCTAAACTCTTACCATAATCTGGGAGGTTACATGTGTATATAACCAACTGAACAGGCATCTAAGTTTAATTAAGTCAAAAACAACAAGTCATTACCAATGAATTGAAATAATTATGGTTAATGAAGTCACAAATTTCTTAAAATGTCAGTGGATCAACTAGGCAGTGGTACAAGTAGATACATGACGCTTTTCAAGAGTTGATTTGTGGATGGGTTGACTACTGATGGATCATTTTGTGAAGACATATAATACTGTACAGTGGTCACCATTCTAGACAACTCTGGTAGGTCAGCAACCTTTCTTGTGTATTGTCAGTGATATGTTGAGGCCAATACAGAGTAGTTTGATCCCTATCACATGCACAAACATTACCAGACGAGGTGATATTTAAGTTCTGGTACAGCCAACAAAGTTTCATTCAAAGGAGCAAGAATGCAGGTTAGCAACAATTATAATGATTTCTTAACACAAACACTATGTCTTCATCAGACATCAAGTTCAATGGACTATTGGTGAAAATGAAGCCTACTGATCAATCTCTAGAGCTTACTGGAGTCCAGTGACCATTGATTTGTGATATTTCGAGCTGTTCACTATGCAGTATGCATGAATTATTATTTAACAATTTGTCAAGTAACAAAAATTAATAATTATTTAACAAAAAAATTAAGGGAGCCACAAGTATAATAAATATATGGAGAATACAGGGTTGGAAAAATCTGATATTTCCCATCATATTTTTAAGCCTTGTCCTAACTGTCTTAGCTTTTTCAGACCTCCATCAGTGTTTTTCTTATGTTTGGTATGGAAGGTGCATCAACTGGGAAAGAGGGTGCAACAGTAACACTTTCCTCATCCCAAGCTAAAGTTCAGACTGGTATACAGCTGGGGAAAGGAGGCAAAGCTCTCAGTCTTTCTTCTAGCACATAACAAATATAGTGCTGTTCAAGCAAGTTGATTAAGCAATTTCTGACTTTTCTGATCGCAATCATCTACCCCATGTCCAATATGGTGCTGTTCGTATCAAATAACTGGTCAAGAATGTTTCCTTTCATCTGAGAAAACATGAAACACTAGCTGAGATGCAGTGTAAAGTCAAAAAATTCAAAAGCTTTTATGTGGACCATTGCTCATGAAGCACAGAAATGCATAACAAATAAAGTGATGCAGAAGATCAACTGCATGCTATGGACTTTGAGAGCAAGACACATTACTGAAGGCCGGAATGCAAGTATAGCTATGTTGAAAGAATAACAGTTTTAACTTCTGGTGGGAGACTTATACAGTAGTAAATAGCATGTACATCAAGATTGTCAATGGCAGAATTAAAATAAATACCAAAGCAGTCTCAATGTACTACATATTACAGTCAAACCTCTATATAACAGCCCTCTATTAAGTGGCCACCCTCTATTTAACTGCCACTTCTCAAAGTCCTGAAATATTTCTCTGTCATTGACTTTAAATTGTCCCTCTATTAAGCGGCCACCTCTATTAAATGGCTGCGGCCACCCCTGAGCAGTCTGAAATGGCTTTTTCGTATGAAAATTTACCTTTACTAAGCGGCCACCTCAAAAAACGTTTGTCATTTTTTGCTCCAAGAGAGATAAAATATGATATACGAGAGTCATTTTGAGCGGCATCATCATAATTTCCGGCCGATTACCCATGGGTAATGCACTGATTTTTCATAAATTGTTTGTTACTGCAGGTAATAGGAAGGTTCAGGTAATGCAATAATTTTTTGATATCTTGGTAAAACAATAATTATGGTACTGAGAGAAAATAAAACAGATTTGACAAGAGTCAAGCCATGGAGCATGCACACATGCTTCATACGTTTGCCCAGTATCACAGGGACGAGCAGTTGGCATTGTCAACTTCTAATTTGACGGACTTGCTAGTGGATTTACAAATCAAAACACCATGGAGGCAAACCAGCATGCTGGACTATTTCACGCCAACCATATAAGCGCATAATATATTTTAGTTTTTAAGTAAGTTTCTTCTGTTTGTGTTTTCAGTGATGATCGAGTTCAAGTTCTGTTCATGTTTTTTTTCAGTTTTGTTGCGTTTTACTGACTGGTTGGTGATTTTCTGCAAAGACTTTTGTTATTTGAGGGTATTAAAACTAATAAACAAACAATTGACTATGTCCAAGGCTCGTTTTTGATGAACCTCTATTATAAAGAGGCCACCCTCTATTAAGCGGCCACCAAGCCATTCCCCAAGGGTGGCCACCTAATAGGGGTTCGACTGTATTTATGAGACCAGCAAAGCAATCAAATGCAACTCTGTTAAGTCAGAAATGTGCTAACAAGCTTTGCAAACTTTATCTGCAAACTGATAAATTTCATATCTAGTTACATGTTTTTATAAACTGTACATGAACAGTATTTAATCCTGAAAAATTTCTAAAATAATAGATCATACCCAATCCAGTACTCCCCACAACTACTGACTGCTTCCTAAAGTTATTCATGGCTACTGGCAGCAATATCACTTGAAATTGATAGCAATTTATAGTAATGTGAATTGTTACAAATAGTAAGTAATTATAATTAAGAAAACACTTTAAGCAGCTTTTAACATCTCCACTGATTCTTAAAGTGCTAAAGGCTAATATTAGAGTCTGGGAAAATATTCAAAAGATGACCAGTACATACAAAATTAATCCTTATAGTTTAGGTCAAACTGACCAAAAAACACGCTCAGATTTCTTCATATCGCAATACCACTTGAAACAATTTAATTACTTTGTTGTCAAGATATTCCCATTCAGAAGTGCTTTTGTTCATTAAATATTTTAAGGCCAGCCATTATGGAAAGCCAATATTTCAGCTGAGGAAAACACAGTTGAGAACAAATTGTCTTGTTTTGTAACCTCTCTGAATCTCAACTGGAAAAAAAATGAATCTCGAAAAACCTTCATCTTCTGGAGCACTTCACTTGGATCAAGGAATGCTAAACTAAAGTTTACTTACAATAAGAAATAGCTCAATTATCAATAGCAAATTTACAGAGTTTGAAGAATTTTAAGGTTTTTGACTTTTTAACCAAAGGCAAAGACATGCCGAACAATGACTAGAATGAGCGAGATCGCGATTTGACCTGAACAGGTTAAAAAGGGAGGAACAAACGTGTAATCAAACCATCTTTTACTGCATCGTGAGTATTTGGCATTTGCTGTTTAAATACTTCAAAATTTAAAAACTAATTCAGTTGCAATTCATAGTATTTGTGAATAATCCTTTCTTCAAAGCAAAACAAATATTTTGCTGTAAATGGCTTATGCACTGGTAACCAAAGGAAAACATTAGTTCACTGGCTGGATATTTCGGGAATCTCGATTCGGATTTAATAAATCTTGCATCCTGGCAAAGTAGCTCGTAGAATACTCGTAGTAACTGGATAGTACATCACAAATATTACTTCCCATTTGCTTCAAACAGAGCTGCTAATTCGCAAATTAATCATTGATGTGTGCAAGTCAGCTCACCTCAACAGCAAAACAGCACGCTCTATCTCACCAAGACTTTCGTCCACTGTAAGTCGCTCAATTTCCTCAGCCGACTGGAAAAGAAACAGCATTCACTTTATAAGATGCCTGGGAAGTTACAACCAATTTAGCATCTACGAAACACAATGATTTTGAACGGCATTTACCTTGAGTCCGCGTATCGAACGCTCAGAGCGTAACTCTTCAACATCTTCCTCTCCAAGGGGACCGCTGGGAACCGATCCACCCCACTCCATCATCGAGGAACACAAAACTTATCACGGCTCCATATTATTTCGGAGTGCTTGGCAACCACATGACTGCAGTGTCTAAATAGCATTTCGTGCCATTTCCAGGGACGAAATGACCAACACATATGCTAATCCATCAGCTCTTGAGTTACCGTTCTCTTGTAAACTTCGCTTGCGCTGGTTACTCGCGCCAGTGAGCAGATCCATCCCATAATGCAACGCAAAATTGAAAAACTTCATTCGATAACTGCTCGACTGCAATCGATAGACACTCGCTCGCAGAGGATTATATATCATCCACAGTGGAACAATCATGGCATCAAGCAGTAGGATATTATCCACGATCTCCGTGATCAGCAAGCGTGGTGTACGGCAATTCAATAAGGTATATGGGCCGGTATATGTTAGGAAATGTGAGAATACCCGTAAAATCTTCAAGTCTAAAAAAAGGACCTGAACATTCAAAATGTGTCCATATAAACAAACCATGATCTCTTGTGTTCGTGCATTCAGGTCGATCACGATAACTTTAATAACTATAAATTAAGTTACTATAAACCGCTGTCAAAAAATAAATTAAATTATCATTGTGTCGATCCGTCGAAGAATTTTTAGCGTTTGGGTTGCTTAAATTCCCTTCCGGAAAATCTCTCTCTCTTTCACTTGTCACAAGAAACTCGAGCCAAATTCTGTCGAAACTTCAGGTACAGGGTACCACCCACCTACCCTCTTAACTCCTCTTAGGCCATACCCTACTGCCAAGTCGTGCCCCAGAAAGCGTTTTAATAAAAGGGCCGTGTCTGGGAACCTGGCAGCCAGTGTTGGTGTTGTTACCTCACAGTCACAGTCATTCAAATGAAGTGGCAGAGGAGATACTTTTTGTAAGGAAGTTGACTCACATTTATATATTAATTAATGTAGTGTACCAAATTATCAAATTGCAACTTCAAAAAACTGTTGAGATTCATGTTCAAATGTCCCAGTGTTAACCTCATGAGCACTTTCAAAAGGCTGTATATAGGGGACCATTCATGTTATGACAACGGAGGAGGGGGTCCCCTCATCCAATGACTGAATTCAGGCTTGTCAAAACAAGCAGGCAACTGGTGAATTTGATTGGCTAAATATTATGATATGAATGCCAGCTAAAAAAATTGTCTTGGATGGATACATGCAGATCATGCCGCCTACTTTCACAGGTGGATATACTACCTCAAAATATAATGACAACCGTGGAATTATACAATTATACATATAATATATTTTTAAAAAATATATAAATTATTATTATGCCCATCCAAGGTCCTGGGTTCAATCCCTGGACTTGCCGAGGGTTGAGTTATTTCGGGACCTTTCGCCGTACCGTCCGCGGTCAGGGACGTTAAGCCATTGGTCTAGTCTCTCAACGTTCTATCAGGGGACTTAAAAGAACCCACACACTTGTCGATAGAAGTAGGCTAATACCAGTGTTGTGGTCTGTTAACTCAACTGTTCACCAATGAATAATCTTCAAGAATGAGGGGCAGGTTGATTTGTTAAATAAAGTTGATTATATTTTATTGCCCAAGTAAATCATAATTTTTGTATGCGACATGTTGAACCAGTTGTTTTATGTTTTCAAACTTGGCATTTACACTACAAAGCAATACAATTACAATAAAGAGAAACATTATCCATTATAACTGAGAAAGTGACATATCATAAATGTTATGCACACAAGAGACTAAATGACTGACTTTTTTTCAACTTTTTTTTTACCCAACTGACTGATCCTATTTTCTTTCTGGAAAATAGGTAATTAACCAGTTGATAAGGTACACAGTTACCATGTAAACTAATAATGTGCAAGTACTGTATGATAAAGTTTGGCTAAATAACTTATTGTGGTAATTAATTCACAGGATTATCGACATGGATTTATTGGTATGGTTGGAAGGTAATATTTTTGCTAATGAGTAATCTAAGTATTCTTCTTAGTTAATATGCAAACAGTAAGTTTGGGGTTGGAAAAACATATTTGTTAAGTGAGTTGAACAATTCAGTAAAAATGGGGGTTGAAAATGTTGCCTACATTTATTTAAAATATAGTACTGTGGTCTGTCGTTTGAAAGTTACTGCAACTATAACTGTGGACATAAAAAATCAGGACAAAATTGTGCAGGTTTGAAATTTACTGACAACAACCAAACCTGTGTTTTAAGAGTTGGAAGTACAACTGGAAGAATACATCAACAGTAGCCTAACTCCCTCATTCTCGGTAAATAATGAATGATTGGTTGTATTCATTTATAAATGTATAGTAATATCTTCACATAATGACTAATATAATTTAGTAGAAATCTAGTCACTATCCAATACAAATACTTCTATTTCATTGGCTATCTTACGCATGGTCTATCACACCATAGACCCCCTTCATGGATTTCTCTTTCACATCCAAAATGGAGTCGGTTTGTCATTGTAATTGATGTTTGTGAGTCTCCTACTGGCAAAACTGTTTAAAAAAAACCCAAAAGTGTCACAAAATATTGTGTGAACAATGTTTAAGTGGAATAATAACCAAACTTTGTTTTGCTTGTGAACGCGAGTCTCCCGTACGCACTCAAGACAACACAAACTGAAACTCAGATTTGAAGATGTTTGAAGAAACTTTTCATGGCCTATAGGGGACAACGTGCAAACTGCCGTCATGGTAACACACATGGATACAGTGACGATCTGCTTGAGTAGTTCTACTTCCTCCACTAATGGCTTAGTCTTGAATTGTCGAACATGATGATTGAGAGCGAATGGACTAGCTTGGAGTAGTTAAAAAAGTAAAAAGGTTCCCATGTAGTGTCTCGTTGATTACTGTGCACAAGAGCGAGCGAATGGAATGCAAAACATCTGGCAATACTTGATTTGCAATTTTTTTTTACTCTAGTGACATTGTAATAGCTTTCCAGATTACACCATTGTACTTTTCAACTTGCCCATTACCTTGTGGGTTGCAGCTGGTTGTACGGCTTGTGGCCACTCCTTTTTCTGCCTGGAAATTTTCAAGTTCGTTTCTCATGGACGATGCTCCCCGATCTGAGTGGACATACGCTAGCATAGATCTCAAGTGACTGTAGTTATCGAGACGTCTGGACAGGAAAATTTATACAAATGAGAATCTTGAATACTCATTGATGGTATTAAGGAAGTAGCGGTTTCAGTATTGCTTGGTAAGGAAATCGATGTTGATTCTTTCTATAGGCTGGGTGGCTTTGATGAGGTGCACATTCCGTGGTTGGTGGTATTATGGTAACTTGTGTTCACAACACACGGGGCACCTGCTTATTAACATCTTTCGGATTTCTTCGAGAAGTATAAGGAAGGTTCTTGGTACGAACAAAATGATAAAGCTTGGTGATATCCTGGTGGCATAGTGACACATGGAGCTTGTGCAGAGAATCTTCTGTGGTGGCAGCGCAGTTAGCTCTGGGAATAGTATCCGCAGGGATATTCACCTTTCCTGCCCTGTAGACAATATTGAAACTTTAACCTGACTGTACGAGAGAAAATCTTGTCGTTCTTGATTTTGCCCTTGTGTTATTGGTTAAACGTACAGGCCACTGATTTTTGATCGGCCTTTGGAGTGAAATGTCTTCCAGTTCAAAATGTCTCCAGTGTCTTGCAGCTTCTATGATAGCTTGTGCTTCATTCACTACAGATGCATGCTTAAGTTCACTACCTTAGAGAGTTCTGGAAGGAAAGCGACAGACCTTCCATTTCGGTTAAGGATGGCTGCCAGTGCTGCATGTACTTCTGAAGCATCTATCTAAACTTCAAAGAGGACGTTTTCATCGATGACACCCACTAAAGCTTCTTCGATCACTTTCTTAAGGCTTTGGAATGCTTGAACAGCCTCCTTTGAGAGGGGAAATGGCTTACAGCTGGTGACAGGCTTGATTCGATCATGTGTATTGACGTATCCATTGTGAGTATTAGGAGAACATCCCTTAGTACCAGTCCAAGGACTTGGAATCGTGTAGCATGAGAAACTCACACAAAGGGGTCGACTCTCTGATTCGGACGTATCCGTTGTAGGGTGAGGCAACAGGTTGAGAAATTCCTTTGTCATCATTGCAGCTTCTATGAATTCCTTCAAATTTTTCTCATGTTCGTCCTGGTCTTTCCCACAAATAACGGTGTTATCAAGATAAGAGAAAATTGCTTCGAGATCATTCTCCTTTTTAAACTTGGCCACCATTTCTGATAGAGTTTGCCACGAGCTTCAAATGCTGTGTAAGGCTTGTCGTAGTCCTTGAGTTATACTTAAAGGGACAGACCGGCCGTGACGCTTTGTTTATGTTTTGGTTTCAGCAAGAATAGGAAATAACTTTCGCAGTCCAAAATTATGAATGAAACTCAGCTCAAAAGACTTTTAAAACAATAGCTAAACCATTCTTTGATTGTTGCTGGAATTTGAAAGTCGTATTTCCCCAGAAAAGTTTTGACCGTTGTAATTTTCGACCACGCGAAATTAGACGATTGTGTGACGCCTGGTCTGTCTCTTTAATACTTCATGTTAACTTTCACATACTTCCGCTGTGAAATCATTTCTGCCGCGAGTGAAACTTTTGCCGTGGCGATTACAAACTTTAGTTGTTGGTGTTCACAAACTTTTGCCGTGGGTGTCGGCAAACTTTTGGCGCCGCTGTACACAAACTTTTGCCCTGCATGGGTGTCGACAAACTTTTGCCCTGAGTGTTTAAAAACTTTTGCGGTCGATGTTCACAAACTTTTGCCGTCGATGTTTACAAACTTTTTCCGTGGGTGTCGACAAACTTTTGTCGTCGATGTTCACAAACTCTTGCCGTGGCGATAATACAAATTATTGTTGTCCTGTTTATAAGAGTTGTTGTCATACATTTTAAATTGTTGTTGTTGATTTGAAATGAAGTTGCGTTAAAAATATTGTATATGTCATGTTTACCGAATTGTTTTGCCGTGACACTTGTGGGCCACCGTATAAAACAGTATCGTTCCATCACCTTCCTCCCTTCCAACCGCTCGATTTTATGCATGGAACTTAAGCAATTTGTCTCACCTGTGAATAGGACAGTATCGTTCTTGATGTCTCCCCCATCCCTTCCCCTTCCACCCTTCCAACTGCTCCACTGTATGCATGGAGCTCAAGAAAATTGACTCACCTGTGAATAGAGCAGTATCGTTCGTGATGTAACGGTGTTTGTACTTGCTCCTAAGATCGGCTGCAATTTTTGGGGAAAAATTATTCTCGACTAACAACATATCTGGAAACAGCTGGGCATGTAGGCGGGGTCTGGAAACTGCGTCTTTCAGACTATCTCCGAACCAGTAATAATTCATAATGACCTGGGGTGATAACAGAATATTAGTTGAAACACCAAAATAACGTTATAGATTACTGCTTTGATGAATGTTAAACTGTATAGGTTTAACAATGATACATGCTAAAATATTTCAAAAACTGTTTGGTCACTATATACAAAGTTTAAAGCTGTGCGAGCTTTTTCGGCTCCGTCTCGGAGCCTTGTTCCCGCTAATGTGAGAATGCTTTAAAAACACGTGACCGTAACAAATTGTCCCAGATATGGGGGAGCAAGCAGGCTTTTGTAGATTGTGCTAGCACAATTTTTAGCATAATGTGACAAAACGAGCATAATTATAAGGTTCTAGCACATTTTAGCACTGCAACCAAAAAGAATGATTTTTTAGTACACGCTTCGCTTTGCACTTCATTTCTGCATTTTTTATAATAAATGTTTACACAACACGTTGAGTGCCTTTAAGGCTGCAACAATAATGTGCCCTGTAACTATTCAGTGGCTCCGACCAACACCAGCAAACGTACAGGCTTTGCGTCAGTTTCCGTTCCTGGACAGTAACGACGTAATCGATTCCCTCGTTGCGGAACTGCCCGCCTATAATGCTGCCGCCCAGGACATCAGAATGGCTTGTGAAAAAGATAAAGTGAAGTCGTGGAGGCAACAATTGGACAATCTGCGTAACTGGTCTTCTGCAGTTATGAAGGTTTTGTTGGTGCAGCCCTCATCGGCGGCAGTTGAGAGAGTATTCAATCTTCTCAACGCATCTTTTAATGACTTGCAAGACCATGCTCTCGTGGACTACCTACAGGCTTCTGTTATGTTGCAGTACAATAAGCGTTAAGACCAGACGCAATGCAAAGCACCTGCACTAGCCAAGACTCTGTCTCTAGAAACGGTTGACTTTGATATTATTGTTGTTATTAACTTAAGACATAGTTAATAAGGTGTTTATCTCCATATATGTTATTAAAACCTTATCAAGACTATCAAAAGCTGCTTTAAGTCAAATTTGATGGTATTTACAGTAGTATTAGTACTAATTTCCTTAAAAATAGGAAGCATATTTTAGCTGACACTGAGCATAACTTGGAAAAAAGCATAATCTCAGCATAATTTTGAGAAATTTCGAGCAGTGCTAAGAACATAATATGCTCACTTTACGAGCACAATCTACAAAAGCCTAGTGTCAATCACGATAGGAACCAGCAAAACTCAATTAATCCTACAATTTCTTTTAATGTTCCTAAAAGGAAATTTTAAAGAGAGTGTTTGTACTCCTTTTGGTTGGGTGATAGCTCTTTCTTTTGAAAACAAAAATATGTTTCAATACCTCTCGTGATCGACACTCCAGATTGATCAGGTATTCTAAGTTCAAACATGATTGGAGAAAATGGATTGGAGGAGGATGTTTGGCAATAGTTCTCTATTTTATTTTTTATAAGAAGAAAACTCTTAGAACGATTTATTACACCCGAACAAGAAAAATGGAATTGGTAACTCTTCACTTTCCAGTTATATCCTGAAGGAGTACAAACACTTTCGTCAAGAAAATTCCGTATAGGAATATTGAAAGAAACTGTAGAAATGCCATCGCTTAAAAGTGGAGGCGGACCGATAATTAAGTTTTCCTTTTTGAAAACAATTCAGTTATGTTTTAGTTACTTTCATGATTGAAACTCTTGAATGATTATGTCTTTGAACACAATAAATGAATGGTGTAATTGCTTCGGATCGTGAGATTTTGCAACAGTTTCATTTTTTTTAGCAAATGTTTCATTTTCCAGAAAGGAAAAGTAAGTCTTTTAAGATGTAGTTACAATTTTGATTTCTCTCGCATTGGACACTCCCTTTTGCACCAGTTGTAGAGACCAGAGAGTCGAGAGGTGATAGCCGTCGTTGGGTGATAGCCTATTTCTTTTGAAAACAAAATATGCTTCAATTCCTCTCGTGATCAACACTCCCGATTAATCAGGTATTCTAAGTTCGAACATGATCATAAAAATTGGGTTTTAGGTAGAGGTTTGGCAATAGTTTTATGTATATTTTTTATAAGAAGAAAAGTCTTCGAACGATTTATTACAGCGAAGAACAAAAAGCGGATGGGTAGTTCATTTGATACAGCACATAACTCTCCACCTTCCAGTTTTATCCAAAAAAAAGCACGAACACTCTTTTCCAAAACATTTCTTTTGGAAACATTCAAATAAATTGTAGAAATGCGATTGTCGAGCCGCAGGGCTTATTAAGTTTCTTTTCTTGAAAGCAATTCAATTATGCTTTATTTTGTATCGTGATTGACACTTTTGAAAGATGCTGCTTTTGAATACCAAGAGTTATTGGTGTAGTTGCTTCGGAGCGTGAGATTTTGCCATAGTTTCATATTTCTAGCAAATTTTTCATTTTGCTAAAAGGAAAGCGAACTTTTCTAACATATCATTACAAATGAAAAACATAAGTCGTCCGTGTAGCTCAGTCGGTAGAGCATGGGACTCTTATCATCAGCAAATCTCTGTGCAATCCCAGGGTCGTGGGTTCGAGCTCCACGTTGGGCGATAACTTTAACTATTTCTTGTGTATCCGTAAAGAACAAGACCATTTCATTTTTTTAATTTCTCTTGTAATGGACACTCCCTTTGGCAGTAGTAGTAGAAATCCGAAAGTTGAGGGGTTGTTTCCGTCGTTGTGAAATATTGTGCTACAATTCCTCTCGTGATCTATACTCCCGATTGATCCGGTATTCCAAGTTCCAACTTGATTGTAGAAATTGGGATCGAGGACAATGTTTGTCAATAGTTTTATGTTTTTCTTTGTAAGAAAAAAGTCTTTGATCGATTTATTACTGCGAACATAAAAAATCTAATGGGTAGCCCAATCGATAGAGCGCAGAACTCTTCACTTTCAAGTCTTGTCCAAAAGGAGCACAAACACCCTCTTTCAAAAAACCCCTTTTGGGAACATGACAAGAAATTGTAGAAATGCGATCTTCGAGCGACAGGGTTAATTAAGTTTCTATTTTTGAACGCAATTCAATTATATTTTAGTTCGTATCATGATTGACAGTTTTGAAAAATGCTGCTTTTGAATACCATAAACTATTGATGGAACTGCTTCGGAGCTTGCAATTTTACAATATATAGTTTCATATTTCTAGCAAATTTTTCATTTTGCTGAAAGGAAAGCGAACTTTTCTGACATATCATTACAAATGCAAACCAGAAGTCGCCCGGCTAGCTCATTCGGTAGAGCATGGGACTCTTATCATCAGGAAATATCGGTGCAATCCCAGGGTCGTGGGTCCGAGCGCCACGTTGGGCGATAACTTTTACTATTTCTTGTGTATCCGTAAAGAACAAGACCAATTTATTTTTTGATTTCTCTCGTAATGGACACTCCCTATTGCACCAGTAGTAGAAAACCGAGAGTCGAGGTTTCGTAGCCGTCGTTGGTTGATAGCTATGTGTTTTGAAAACGAAATATGCTTCAATTCCTCTCGTGATCGACACTGCTGATTTATCAGGTATTCTAAGTTCGAACATGATTGATGAAATTGGGATCGAGGACGATGTTTGGCAATAGTTTTATGTTTTTTTCTTTGTAAGAAAAAAGTCTTGTGTCCATTTATTACAGCAAACAAGAGAAATCGGATGGGTAGCTTAGTCGATCTAGCACACCTTCACTTTCACGTTACCTAACTAAAGCCGGATTTTTCCTACTATTCAGTATTGTAACTGGATCACGTCTACCAATTCAAAGACGTGGTCCGTCAATGACGATTTGGCAGTGAAGCAAACAAACAGTTAATAATAATAATGCATTTTATTCACCATCTTTTTTTAAAATATACAATGGTCTTACATGTGTGGCTTAATACGAATTATAAAATTTTATTTAATATATATGCAATAAAACTACTAAAATATGCAACTTACAGAGAGCAAGTTAAAAATTTATTTAGCGGTTAAAATACGGCTTGCTCTAGGTAAAAAGGAGTTCATGTGTCTGGCTGTCTTAGAGGATGGCACAGACAATTTGGCAGAAGATCTGAGCGTAAAATTGTATGATCTTGGGTGTTTGATAAAAACATGGTTCGGGTGTTTCTTGTCTGCTAGGATTCGCTGCAGTTCCGCTTTTGCTGCTTCGTCTCTCCTTTGTTCAAGTGTTGGAAGCGTGTCCCTGGGGATGCCTATGATGTCAAGGCTTCTGTTCTGTACCCGTGCTACGAAATAATTCCTTATTTATAAATGAGTCATATGAAAGTTTGTTCTTTTAGGCACTCGCTGGCGCCACATTGGAGGCCGTTTAAATCAGATTGAAGCTGGACCAAACGGAGTGCTTTGGGGATCGAATCGAAAAGATTACATCTTTTACCGATCAGGAATTTCTCGTCGAAATCCCATTGGTCGCAGATGGATTCTAGTCAAAGGTCGCCTTACCCACGTCACCGTCGGCTGTAGCGGCGTTTTCGGAATAAGCCGCAACCGAAAAATATGGTATTACCGCGGTACGTATCTAAATATCTGGAAAATGTCAATATTGACTTTTTGTAGAACAATATATCAGTAGTAATATTAGAGATATTTAGCTTCACTATTTCAGCTGAATCCCTAGACCCCTCTACAGTCAGCGACCCAGCGTGTTGCGTCACGTGGGAGATAAAATGTGATAAGATTATTCTACGACAGCGAAAACGTATCAAAACGAGTGCAAGTATAGACCACACGACATGGTTTACGAACCGGTTTGAGCGGTTTTAAAACGAAAGTATAACACAAACTTTTCTAACACTTTTTGAGGGTTTCTTGAATATTTCGGAATACATACTCGAAAGCTTGCCGAATATTTCCTAAGATTTTTCAAAATCTCTGAAAATTGTCTAAAACTTTCTGATATTTCGCGGATTCTCAGAAGATTTATGACAGATTTTCCAAGATTTTCCAGATATTGCAGATGATTTCTAAAAATTTTCAGATAGTCAAAACGTGAATCTTTCCTTTTATTCTTTCAGAAAAATTTCTAAAGTTTGGGAACATTTCCGAAGATTATTGAGGTTTTCGTACAAACTACACTAAGTAACCTGCCTATCATTTATCAAGTTACGCATGTCCTTATTTTATGTTCTTTCCAGTAGGAGTGGTACAGTTCTATGAAATTGGTTTATTGCATCAAGTAAAACAATTGCCTTGTTAGTTAAGAATAATTTTGAAATTTCCAAAAGTTTGGTTCTTGTGATTTGTGCCATCAAGTTGTGCTCAAGGATATACTATGTTTTCCTTGTTTTAGGAAGGAGAGGTCGCAAGTATCTGAGTTGCCACGGAGTTGGTAAGTTGAATCTTTCTCAAATCTTACTTGGTGCTTTTTCCTATTCATCAAGCGTTACCCAATTTATGTTGTCATTTCGTATCACCAATGCTACTTTTGTAAGAAATATACGAGGAACAGAAGTCTCATCTTTATCTTTGACACTTGTTATCATTTTGTTTGTTCTTGTTTAACCTACATTTCATAACAATAATATTTTTCCAGGTGTTCATCGACCGACTGGAGGAAAAGGTTAGTATTCTTGAAATATTTTTTATCATTAACACCAGGGCTATTGTCCTATTTGAGATAAATAAGACGCGAATTATATAAGACGTAGATAATAAAGAAACACGCAAGACTGTGTTTCAAGCTTGCCTGTATACTGTCTTTGTTTGCTACTTCGTCGTTACCATATGGGTGAGGAACTATAAAACGCGGAAATAAACATGTTGAACGCACTGGTACGATCTAGGTAGCTTTCGAATCGTGCACGTCTATGACAAACACAGTTCAAAACCTAGTTTAGGATTACCCGTATAGCTTTTGTCCAGATACTTTTATTGCATCGCAACCTAACAACAAAGGGGGACCTCAAGACAATGTGGTGCACTCGGGAACCAGTTTTATGGTGGTAAGCTGCGCTTGTATAAATATCCCCAGTTGTCGTCTAACGTTGGCCACAGAAGTTTGTGGTTGGTTCTAACAGGCAACAATATTGATGTTTCTGATCTACGCTAGTCCAAGTCTCGATTATTCTCTTTATATTTTCCAAGGACCATGGTCACGTATTCCAGGTGGACTGAAACAGATTGACACTGGATACTCACGTGCTGTTTGGGGAACAAACCGGCATCATCAGATATGGAAGCTGCGCCGAAACAGACGAAGCTGGAGATACATCGGTGGACGATTGATTCATGTGTCTGCTGGAGAAGGTGGTGTTTGGGGAGTTAACAAACATCACCAGATCTTTTATCGATGGGGTAAGCCGTTCACCGCTGACAGTTCACTTTATTATTTTTAGTCCGCTGAAAAATTTAGGCAAAATGAAAAAAAAGAGGACATCAATGCCATTGATTAGCCGTTACACTATTGGAAAGCCTGAATGAACTGTTCATATGACACCATACCACAAAAAGGTCTTAAAAATTAATAACCGCCATAATTTATACACTGTAATCTTCCGTTTTGGATGCAACTGTCATGCTTCTGTTTGAAAAGAGACAGAAACCAATGAACTCATTTGTTGAGTTTTAATATTTTGTATTGTATTTTGCTGAATTTGCTCAGTTTTTAAAGAAACTAGCAAACAACACTGAGCTATATTGCTAATCATGTGACATATTATGGAATGATGACTTTAGACTAGGTAAAAGTGTACTTTGTGCTTGGCTGTATCGTAACACGTGGTTAACGTCCGTTTTCCTGGTGTGTTTTATCTCCTTTTGCAAATTTGAAATGAGTTAGTTTGATTGGCCAGTTACTATATCAGCTGCTTATAAGTCTATAAATGAACCGTTGTGTTAATAATAACTGTGTTTTCCTAAAGATCTTGCGTTTGGTTGACATCTAATAAATTTGTAAGTTAAAGCGATCAAGCATAAATTCTTAAAAATCTAGGCAATTATCGCCCTTACAGGTCTTCACGAATCACAAAGTACATAAAAAACTCAGTATGACTTTGTTATTACTACATATTAACGTTTAATATAAAAAAATACCCTGTTTTCAGTTAGTTAAATCAGTACTGAGAAGAAAGATTTATTCATCTCGCAGAATGGCCATTGTTCCTGCGACATTTCGGGTCCAGTCCCAAAACTGGCCGCAGATCGAAACGGCCACAATAATTATTCAAGTGCTCTGACATTAGATATACTTGGACTCTGTAATTGTTCTTGGAATATAACTGTGTCGCTTTTATCATTTGTCGTATGGTCTATGGTTGTCCTCAATGGTATTGTAATGATAGATATAACTTGCAATGCAGGTTCTATGAGAAATAGACCTGGAAGTCGCTGGCATCACATCGGGGGTAGACTGAAGCAAATTGACTCTGGCCCATTCGGTCTGGTATGGGGAGTCAACAGACATCGCTACATCTACTGCCGATATGGTATTACCTGGAGAAACCCGAAGGGACGAGGCTGGCGTCGTGTGCCTGGGAGGCTGATGTACGCATCAGTAGGACAGTTTGGAGTTTGGGGTGTCAACAGGTTCCACAATATATACTTTAGATATGGAGTGACGCGAAACAGGCCACAAGGTATGATAAATACTAATATTACCAGGAAACAAAGATTTTAATGCGTAAATTATTTTCAGTCAGGATTCAAACGCGTCCTGGAATTCTTGAATACCTTAAATTGGAGAGGTTTTGTTTGTCAAGGCCTGGAATTTCTTGAAAATCCAGATTTATTTACATGATCCTAGATTCTAATGGACTCTCGATTCCTGAAATTCTTCATTTTGTTCTATGCTTACAATGAGTACAGTGAACGTCACTGTGGTATCTACGTAAATATAAGGATATTAGACCAACCGTTTTCGTCGAAACACCCCTCCTAGAAATTCTGGCTAAGCCCCTGTAACGGGGTCCTCAAAAAGGCCTAAAGACATTGGAAACCTGGAATTTTACCCTGACCTCAGGGGAAGAACTCTGTCTATTGTATTGATGATAAATGTAAGCGGTTAAGGTTGAAAGTTCGAGTGATGCGACTTAACCTGTATTGATATGTCCCGTACGCGCGTAGCATGTGGATACATGTCATTCAGGACCCGGATGTATCGCGGAATGGTTGAGTTCTCAAATTATTGCTCAAACATAAACACACACACACACACACACACACACACACACGCACACGCATATCCATAAAACAAAGACAATGAATAAAGCAGTATTTTTGTATACTTGAAATATGTACCGATGAAGTAAATATTGATGTTTGTTTTGTTTCAATCGCATATTTTTGTTCAAAATATATTTTACATTTTCAGTTTTAGAGAGGGAGAAAGTGTCTGGTTTTGTATATCGACTTGCACTGAAGTTAATAAAATGTCCACGTATGGAATGTTTTAAAAGATGGAATATTAAAGTAGGAAATAGTAAAAATTTCTATATTTATGGAAGATTTATGTGTTTTGCTATTTAAATACCAAAGCAGTAATTTTGTTTTTGTGTGGCTTAACTTCGTTTAAAGATGGTTGCTATTGATTATAGCTTCCAAATCAAAGATAATCATTTGATAGCCACTAAACTTTCCAGCTAAAAGATTGATGTGAATATTTTTATAAATTATAACAGCAGTACAGCTAAAAATATTGAAATGAAATATGAGGCCTCGAACACTATAAAATAATTGAAAAATATATTACGTGTAATAAATGTGAATACAAAGTTTCTGTTTTTGCTGTTTCCCCATAATTATATTACTCTTATTAGACACAGGTAACCATCGATCTTTCAATATGATCTTAATTATATCATTTTCGTAATATATATTATGTATATGAACTATTTATGCAATTGTTTTGATTGGGATAGCGTGGAGTATGTCATTCATTACTTTTATTTTTTGTATAAAAGTGGCAATTCTACGGTATCGCATGAGAAAGCATTGTATAACTAATTTATACCATGCCTCAAAACATCTCCAGCGAAAACATTTGGGAGTACTTCATCAGTTTCTTGTTCGCTTCACATGTCTCTAAAACAATTTTATTTAATGCATCAATCTCACGACCTGACGTTGACCAACGCCATTTCAGAAACGTGCGCATAGAATTCTGGCGCCATTTTGGTTGTCGTGCGCAGGTAATGGTGGAAAACCCGGCGTTGGATACCGCAGTATATACAACGGCTTTCCAGGCCGCTGATTGGCTGTAGTATTTAAGGCATGGGATATTATATACATGCATAATATATGTATACAAACAAATGTCTTTTCATAACTGATTTAATAGTTGTTTTTTGTTTGTTAAGTACTTAAAAACGTAAAACAAAAACCAAAAATTCAACCGCGCAATGCACCTAACAAGTTTCATGTGGATTTTAAACCCAGGAACGAGATGGCGTCATATCGGTGGTAAGCTGAAACAAATCGAAGCAGGTCCAAACGGAGCGGTCTGGGGTGTGAACAGGGCCAAATACATCTATTTTCGAGCGGGTGTGACTCGCCGCAATCCAGTTGGAAGGTACTGGGTACGTGTAAAAGGCCGCCTCAACCATATCACAGTCGGTTGTACAGGAGTTTATGGTTCTGACTCGCGACACCGGATATGGCGTTACCGCGGTATGTATAGCGTACTAGAAAAGTTACACAAGGAAATAAAGTACTAAAGTGGTTTAGATGCTAAAGAAACGTGTTTACTTTTATAAACATATTCTTGGTAAACATCAAAAACGTATTCTTAACATTTTTTGTTGTTAAATAGTACAAAATGATATCATACAGAGTAATTCAAATGATGTACAGGTGGATAGACGGAGATTACAGTAGGTTGTAGGAATTGAGTAAAAAAAGCAGTTATGAAAATCAGACACGTACTGAGACCATTAAAAGGAGACCAGTGATAGAGTAGCGTTCTATTAAGTAACAGGAGATAAAAACTTTTTGGAAGTGTGAATTAGCTTTTTCTGAAAACAATTGATTTGGCAGTCGTCAAGATAAAATTCTGTAGTATAGGTGGATCGACAGATCTGCAACCCAGGGTACAATTGCTCTATAATCGATAGTCATCTCTTTGAAGGAGGAGAAAACATATTATTGATATCACTCAAAAAGATTACACCAAAACCTTTAACATGCACGACATGCACGCACGACAAAAATATATGCTATTCTATCGTTTTAGGTCATGATACAATCTACTTAGAAAGCTTATTCTTATATTTCAGGAAGACGAGGTGTGAGGCTTCTGAGATGCCATGGAGTTGGTAGGTTGTCATGTCCTTTCGAGTCCGTTCCATAATGTGTAGTTCAATTATTATGGAGCACGATTTGAACCACGTCTTGATTTAGAGAAAAGTAGTTTTAAATGTGCATAACTGAATTTTCGTAAGTTTTGTCAATTATTGTGATTTGCAGATTTTAAACTTATGTTGCGAAGAGGAACATTGGGCATTTTTATAGACGAAATAGTACTGGATAATTTATTTGAATAATTTTGATTACTCTTGCAGGAATTCATCGTCCAAAACCGCCATCAAGAGGTAAATTTGATTCTATTATTTTTATATTCATAATTTTTTGTGGCATTATTTTTTCTTTTAATTCGGTGCGCTGTTGAATAGGCAGTCCAGCTTTATTTAGGGTTAGATATTTTTATATTTATTCTGTTTTGCAATTACGATACACATAAGGAGGAGGAGGTTGATGCAATTTTAGGAAAAAGGAATAACAAACTTTGAGTGCTATTGGACAATAAGGGATAAAGCACCAATAATTATCTGATCTAATGTATACCTCGCATGCACGTGTTTTTTTTTGTTGATTTCATTAACTTTCAGTTCGGTTTAAATCGTAACTGAATTAAACGATTCTTATTGATTAGTTGCTGCTTTAATATTCTTC
>JANSTR010026565.1:0-13585 GCA_025434805.1 Antipathozoanthus remengesaui | reverse complement strand
CCCCCCCCCCCCCCCCCCCCCCCCCCCCCCCCCCCCCCCCCCCCCCCCCCCCCCCAAGCGGCATGTGGTCCCAAAACGTTTGCCCTTCATCCGTAAAGTTATAAGCGTAGCCCGAGTGCTCGCTCAACTAGCGTCTTGTTCTTTACTGAACTCTCTGCCCGTATGCCGAGTTGTTTCCTGGTTATAGGACTGAGGGGCGCTCATTACACAGAGTATCTCTATATTTACACTAATATTCTTTGATGCAAATATATTTTAAAATACTGATTTCTTGCATTCATAAAAACCTTATTTTGTGATTATCTGAAATATAATGAGACATTTCCGGTAATATTCGTCGACGCACTTATATTTCGTACGTATATCGTACTCGCATCTTACCTAACTCGTGTGAGTTGTTTTTTTACGTACTTCCGCGTTCTTTGATATTGGGATTAATCACAAAGTGTCACTGACACCGAATGACAGTGGACCGTTTCACAGATGAGATCACAACGCAACGAAATAAGCGATGTCGTTCGTTTCTCATGTTCGTTTGCAGGGAGTGGGAAAAAATTCCCTGTTAACGGCGGTCTCTGCAACAGGAGAAAGGAGTGTGAGAGGACTCTCTCTCTCTCCTTTCGCCTGTTGAATGCCCAACGCCAGAATATGTATAATATACAGGCCCTGTACGTAGAATGTCTCGTGAGGGGTGCGAACGAGCGATCACCAGGGGGGTGGAATCCGAAACAAAACGAAATTTGATTCAGAACCGTAATATACCAATTCTGAAAACATGTTCCATAAATTCTGAAGCTAGAAGTTGAAAGATTGGTCAATTCCGAGCAATGCCTGACATTAGTTCATGCATTTTTGTTCAGTGTTTCTATTGCTATCGTACCACACAGTGCAAAAAGGTTTTCTCGCGCAAACTTAATAACATTAACACATTTGTAAACTTGTAAAAACTCTTTCCAGGTCTATTTCAATTTTTTATATTCACGAGTGTAAACCAAAAACGGCCACATAAACACGTATGAGTAAAGAACGAGTGCTTTTCGATGCGAGTGAATGAAACTCGTCCGCCGAAGCACTTTTCATGGTTTTCTGTTTATTGACGATGTATTCAGCCATTAAAGAACTGGTTTCACGTCACGTCCGGAACTGGGCCGAGAATTGTGAGTACTTATTCTCGAGTGCCGCGAAATTCATTGCATCGAGTGGAAGAAGGAGTACTGTGAACTCTACTTCCATCGTTGACTTCAGAGAAATTTTTTTATGGGGTCAAACAGAATCTTGGAGGTCAAAAACGGCTTCGATGTTTTTTCTCTTTTTAATAACAAAACAAACATTCTCGCTCCAGTTCCAGCCGCAAGGTGAAAACCGGTTCTTTGACAGCGAAACCGTCCTTCTCGACCATAAAGGGTTTGCACTGGCTCCGGCGCAGACAACCCTTGGCAAACGAATTCGGCCTGTTTGCGACAATTTTAATACGTCTTTATGTGGAAAGCAACCTAAATTCGTCTTACTTTGAGAAAAATATCATACACAGCAAAATCTCCCGAGGATATTTTGGATTTTTTAATATTACTAACAAAGCATACTCTGCCAGAAAAATCCCGCGCTGCATTATCTGGGAAGGCGCACGGGTATATTTTCCCGCCACAGCTCGCCAGTGTCCCGGGTTTGGTCGACCGGCGCGGGACAGCGGAGCGGGTCAGGCCAGGATCACTTCCATTACCTCGCGCGTACCGGTCAAGAGCTGAAGAGACAAACCGTTTAAATGGAAAGGGGCCTTAGAACACAAGACAGCATGGAGGGTCTAATATCGGGGATCGGAAAAGGGTATCTGTGCTACCAAAGATATGTTCATCAGTGCTTTTATTATGAAATGTTTGTCGACGAAAATGGGGCAGAAAACAGTCCCCTAAACCACCTCTTAACAGATTTCCCAAATCAAGTGGAATTCTCTTCTACTTCTCAATTTCTATACAAACAAGTGTGCAGACGCGCAATCTGGTTACGGCAGATTTCAGTTCTCTGTTTTGATGACCGCCGTACACTCGTTGGATTCAGAACAGCTCTACATGTAAAAAAACTTGAAAACAAAATTACAAAACTGTCTGGCGCGAAGTGTCCGAACAACAGATAAGTGACGTCACGGATGCTTTTAAACTGACAGGCAGAGAACGGGGAAGTTAAGCACTAATATCATTTGTAGTTGATCGATGTGCTGTAGATCTATTCTTGAAATATGGACTGTATGCATGCAATCTATTTTACAAATAACAACATTGTAGTCGTGGGTTTAGTTATACATTTACACTTGTTGGGTTCGAGACTTCAATATCTTTCCATATTAGGCGAGGATGAATCCAATAAGTTTTTTTATTATACCGAAGAAAATTACGAACACTGACTTTGGTGCACTGACTTTGACTTTCGTTTCATAAATTGATGCTAAGTTGGCCATGAATGCATGATTGAGTCGAAGGACGAAGGTCGCTACAAACACTGCCAGTACAAAAGTGATAGTAAAATTACATACGTGAACAGCAAATGATTGAGAATCCCAAAAACTAGATCACGTGCAAACAGTCCAAGAAGTTATCGTCATATATTGGACCGGCGCGTGGCTGCAATGCAGACATATGATTGGAAGTTTATCACTGAGGTACAATAATAGGAACTCAGATATACAAATTTGATCTGCAATGAACTGCCACTGTATGCAACCAAATCAAAACCAAACTCTTAGTAAATGACGCTTCTTTCTTACAACTTACGCTGACTTTGTTATACAAATATAAATTATTTTCTGTAGTTTCTAGAATGCAGTATTTATAATTCACGTCATTAGCAATTATTTTTACCATTTGGAATTATTAGCATTATGTTTTTCTATACTAATATGTGGTTATTACAGCTATTTTGGTTCAGTTTAAGTTTAATAAATGAACTCAGGCTAATTGGCTGTATTATCGAAACTGTCGTTTGATACTGCTGTATAAAAACTACAACTGACTTATCAGCTTGGCTATATTATCACGCATCACAACGGTTCAGTTTATATTAGCGATTAGTTCGATAATGTGCATATTTCATCTAACTGATCTGTTTGTTTAGACGAGTTAGTGGTGTTCTTTAAATCCACACTGAATTCGGAGGATCATCTGATCTACGGAAACAACAAGATACAATTATCACTATAATCATTATCATATCAGTATTATTAGTAATATCTTTATCATCGTGAATGTTATTAATATATTATAATTGTAATTATTATGATTATCGTTGTGTATCATCATTATACATCATAATATTTATTGTCATTAGTGTCTTTATCATGTTTGTTATTAACATATTATAGTCATAGTTATACCATCATTTATACATCGTAATAATTATCTTTAGTTTCTTTATCATGTTTGTTATATAACTCAAGTGATTATACCATCATGTATACATCATAATAACTATTATCATTAGTTTCTTTATCATGTTTGTTATTAATATATTATAACTGCCATACATATCTCAAGTGATTATACCATCATCATACACCATAATTATTATCATAAGTTCTTCATCATGTTTGTTATTAATATATTATAACTGCCATAAATATCGTTATGTCAAGTGATTATACTGATGATCATATTCAGTATCACAGTGATTATTACTTGGTCGTTGTCGTTATTATAATATGATCGTTGCTAATAGTGTTGTTAAATCCTATTTTATATGCGTGTCGATGTGTGGGGAATATCGTCATTACCGTACCGTTGAACTATTATTATACCACTCCACATCGATAGTTACTGTCAACCCGTTAATACACATGTAATATGACGACAGTTAGACTTCACCCGGTTCCCCTCCAATCTCATATGCATTTGCATGATGAATTTCAAAACCAATTCACTCGTGTACAAGTACCTGATCGAAGCAATCTCTGACTTCAAATTGGGCAATATTTAGCATAAAGTCGGTACAAGCCCATGCAGTCCAGAATTAAGAATCGGGCGTTGGGACTGGTTAGATTAGTCAGTCAACTGACTCGCCTGCTGATGCTTTACTGCACTATATCACTATATAAAATATGTCTTTACCGTATACAAATGCAGTTAGCAGAAATGTAAAGACAACCCCCATGCTAGACACAGCTGAGATTGCGGGCGGGTCAGCGATAAGTTCACATCAACTTTTAATTGCGCATATTCTCAGAAACCCAAAGATAGATTATACGAACAATTTATTGTCATTTCTTTCACAAAAATACATTAAAGGTCATCCAGTTTGCTTAAACAGTCTGAATCCCACAACGGCGGCAGATCTGTCACAGCGCTACGCACTTCAGCGTCTAACCGCTGTGGGATTCCATCTAAACTCACTACATCTACTTCAAAACGTTTTACCGCCCAAACCATTCACTTCACAAAACTATAAAAGTCAACCATGCACTTACATTTGACTGCGGTTCAACCACTTACTGATCATTGGGGATCAGTCCAAAATACGGTCTACTGTGAAATTTTCCTAAACTGATTCCTTGTAAAACAGGTTTTATTTTTAATCTTAGATAGTTGGAGTTTGTATGCATGACCAATTACTATATTCTCAAAAGCAAACGATACATTACGTGTTAATGATTAAGGAGAAGATACATGATGATAACTGGCTGCGACTGAAACGATTAACTAATATGGCGGAACAACAGACTTTGTCTGACTCACCCAGGTCTTCAAAAATCGAATACAAAACTATAATTGCGAATTATTAGTACTTCAGCTTCGTAACGAATCAACAGAAACTAGCCCAACATCAACCGACTGTTCTAGTACAATAACAGATCGGAAAGCATTCTTGGAATACGAGAAGTTGTCAGTCGAACAATCTTACATTTGACTTGTATAGTTTCTAATGATTCGTTACGAATGTCCTCCGTTCTGTGTGGTTGCACGATAATTGTTTGGCATTGGCTCCTTGGAGGTCACTAGGACATTTGCCGAGTGTCGATAATGCATTGTCATGTTATTACATAGTACTATCTGCTAACTATACTATCACTAAAGCCGAAGTATCAACGCGATAAACGAGCACAATCTACGCTACGATTACCAGCAAACAACAGAAAGGTAGCGAAGCGTGGAAGATTGCTAATACACACGGAGAAAGGAAATATATTTGCGGGATAGATGGCATTAATTACTTGGTTGGCATTTCTGTTGACTCGACTTTGTTATCTGCTGTGTTCTTAACGTCCAACAACTTCTTGAGGGAGCCGCTCATGTAGTATGGCTTCTCAGCGCTGCCGTCATTGCGCTCAAGGTCTTCCACTGTGAAAGCAAGTAATAAACAAAATCAGAGGCTAACAATTTTTCTGGTATTACGACTGTTTCTATCGAGGAGAGTCACACCATGTTACATTCTTCTCAATACACAGTTTAAATAACGTCAACTTGCCATACATAACCAACGCAGACCCATGTAACAGTGACAAAAAGGTTGTGCAATCCTGTCACGCAATCTTGCCAATACACACAGTTGTGTCACAACCTAACTCGATGTCAGTTTAACTGTTAAAAGGACAATTACTTAGTGACACGGGACGAGGAACAACATCACTTTCACCAGATAAAATCAGACATAAAATGCATCCTTCTTAATGACTCTAATGGAAGTTTGTCACTGGGTAGCATGACTTACAGAAACACAGGAATATGGTGTCGATTGCCATATCGTACACGTCGAAGAACAACATGGCCACAACGTAGGCAAATACAACCGTGATCTGCGAGGGAAGACACAGCGAATCATGGTTAACTGGATAAATCAACAAAACACACAAAAATACAGATCCTGTCACTAACACTTTACCTTAGGGAAATTACAGGATGTGCAGAAAGTACCGACAATCGGCGACCAATAGTACAAAATCAGAAATAATTTTAATTCTCATCTGTCTTTATCTATTTTCATTTGAACACGTTGCACTTCATCTTCGTGTATGTACAGGGTACGATCAATTTCTTAGTTATCAATTTATTTCGCAACAGAATGCGGTGGTAGCTGGCATCACCAGCAAGAAACATAAGATGACGAAAGACATAGAGGAAGACAAGTATAATATTGAATAACTCTCTTTTTTGGCTAGTAGATAATACCTTGATCAAGCAATGTAGCAAAGTTTCAACTTACAATCATTGGCACTACGTCGTAGTTCAACGAAGCAGGATCATCGGCACTGAGTTTCCTAAACCAAAAGAAACTAGCAACCCCTAGACAAAGAAACACATATTTCACTTTCAGTGTCCGCTTCCATCCGCCAAATTAACTTTCTTCCCTATTTTGTTACTCTAGAGTCTTCAAAACGATTTAACTCACGTTTTTGTCAAGTCATTTATAATAGAGATCTTTCCGGGAAGAGGATGGCTTAAAAAGAAGCGCCGCGTCAGCGCGGAAGATCAAAACTTCCTGGCAGGGAGAAGACGAACGTCTTCAAGAATCTGTCTTAAAGATCTGGGATTCCGCAGTAGGACTGACAGCATGTTACTAAGTTTGTTTTGCATCGATTGCAAATGCAAATAAAAGGTTAGATATCGCCTTTGTCGTTTACTTTTTTTTTGAAGTCGTCACGATCTGTTGGCAATAGCGAATCAGAGCTGTGCGTTTAACAATAGCAGCATACCTAAACAAGTCTGAATGAGACAGCCCGTTTATTGCCGGTTGCTTATGGCCTTTTGATAGCGCAGTTAAGCTCTCGTGTTTCAATACGACATAAAACAAAAAGGTTACTAAAGCCTGGTTTTCGTTTTTAATAGCGAATTTAAGTTAAGCTCTTGTGTTTCAATACGATATAAATCATGAGCGACGTAAGAAACGGAACCGCAAGCGGAGTATAAGAACTTTTCCATACAAACACTGTAAAACGGAGACAGAACGTAACAGATCAAAACCTTCCGTTCTCCGTTCTCTCTCCGTTGTAAACAAAGACATGTGTCCCAGGCCTTCTTTGGCAAATAATAGGAACTCGCTCCCAGTCACACAAACCTGATTTTTCTCCAACGTCTTGCCAGCCTTCTGTTGTTCTTTTAATTCTTCAACTTGCCTCAGTTTCTGTAAAAGACAGATTCAAGTTTCTCAATGTCGATCTGACCGTCCTCTCACAAAGTACCTAAAAGGCCGCGTTCAAACGAGCATAAGACTTGATCAAACCCTCATCGACCCTCATGCGAGGAAAGAGCACGTATCAAGGAGCCAGATATCTGGGGAGGTAAGCAGCATGCTCCCTCGGTAAAACACTCCAAATTTTGGTATTTCTAAAATTGTTGAAAATGCGCTGAAAACTATATGAAACAATTTATAGCTTGTCACTCTTAGAGAAACATTCATTGGCAACATCCCGGTTATTGGATCTGGGGTGACGGGATAAAAGGAAGACTGATTAAGTTAGCACTCCACGAGCAAGTTTCTTGGCAAATTTTATTTGCTCGTGTGGACGATAACAACAAAAGTCAAAACCACACAAGGAAGTTTTCCTTGACAAGTTTTGTTTGCTCGTGTGGATAAACCATAGGCCGCTCGACACCGCGATTCCTTGCCATGTTTTCTTGTTGCATCTTCCACACGAACAAGTTTCGCAACCTCGCAAATCTTGCTTGATAAGTCTCCTTGTTCAAAAACTAGCACACCAGTTTGTGAACAAGGACACTTGCCAAGGAAAAAGTTGGCCAAATTTCTCTTTGTACACGAGCAAACAAAACTAACTCGTGTGGCGCGCGAAGTGAAGCTCGAAGTAGTGCTCGCAGAAGGCTCACGATTGAATTGGTGGAAATAAAGGGCTTTTCCTAAATAGTTTTAAGTTTCCTTAGCAACCAGTCTCCTTGGCAACACCGTTTTTATTCAGCCGGTTAATAACTATTCTGGTACCTTTCTTAGATTTCTGAGTTTCTTTTCTTTGTCCGGTTGTAACGACAAATCTGCGACAGGCGGCGGAACCTGACTTTGTAAATCGGCAGGTCGACTAGGAATCTACAAAACAAGCGGTCTTTGGGTCATTAATCACTTTTCAAAAATATGCGTGCGCAAGGTGAGTTGTAGGGTTAGTCCAGTTAATGAAATCGGCCAATTCCTCTCGCAAAGAAAGATGCTAGAGATCGTTTTCACGTGACGTCACGGTGGCCATGTTGGTACACAATAACAATAGAACTGTAATTAGATTCTTTTGTTGTGTGCACCAGCATGGCCGCCATGCCTTTTGTTGTTTTAATCTCTGAGGAGTGAGTGAAAACGATCTATTAGATAAAAGACAATATAGATTGCTTCTGCAAACTAAACTTACACATTCACATGCAAACATGATTATAATTGTTGCTATTTGTCAGTGTTTTTCTTTAGTTCTTGAGTTTAGTATGGAAGGTACATCACTGGGAAAGGAGGTACAACAGTAGCACTTTTCTTATCCCAAGCTAAAGTTCAGACTGGTTTACAGCTGGGGAAAGGAGGTACAACAGTAGCACTTTTCGTATCCCTAGCTAAAGTTCAGACTGGTTTACAGCTGGAGAAAAGAGGTACAACCAGTAGGGAAAGGCGGTACAATTTACCTATGTACCGGCCTTAAGAAAAACACTGGTCGACAATATGATTGGCTTCTTATGTTTCTGATTGTGTGTTCATCTTTCTGATTTTTACTGGGTCATTAGTGACGCAAGCTTGACCGTCATCTTGACCTATTATTTGTGTATAAAAAAGATATTGTATAGTTTGAGATCATGTTTGTTGTTTCATGTTCTTTATTGTATATGGTTCTTTGTTTCTTTTGTCCATTCACGTTGACCAAGCACGAAATTTGTGACAAAGGATTTGAATGCATATGAACAACTAACTAATAGAAATATTTGTGCTGACACAATCACAAAATTGTACCTCAGATACTGTGGACTTTGCGTTAAAACACTTGGCGGATGACTTTTCACACCAAACACCATCACAACGTCAGTTCTTAGAGTCAAGATACATGGCAATCAGAGCAAGCCTCTATAGGTGAGTGTCAGACAGTGTGTGTATAAAGAAACTACACTTGTTCTCGCCTGGGATCTGTATTGAGTTGATAATTTCTACTCTGTTGAGTAGTCACAGTATACTTGCATGGGACCAGAACTTGGGGCAGTTTTCAACTTTTAGTGCTAGAGATTGGGGTAATGTTGTTTAGTATTTGCCAAGTTTAAGTAATCAGTCTCGCGTTTGATAATTTTAGGTGTGGTTGTGAGGGTTCTTCTTGTTTTATTTCTAATTCTGTTTCTCATAGTGCATCTCTTTGTTATGGTTGTGATTCTGTTGATGTCTACAGTGATTCTGTTTATGTCTACAGTGATTCTGTTGATGGCTACAATGATTCTGTTGATGTCTACAGTGGTGATTCTGTTGATATCTACAGTGATTCTGTTTATGTCTACAGTGATTCTGTTGATGGCTACAGTGATTCTGTTGATGGTTACAGTGATTCTGTCGATGTCTACAGTGATTCTGTTTATGTCTACAGTGATTCTGTTGATGGCTACAGTGATTCTGTTTATGTCTACAGTGATTCTGTTGATGGCTACAGTGATTCTGTTGATGTCTATAGTGATTCTGTTGATGTCTACAGTGATTCGGTTTATGTCTACAGTGATTCTGTTGACGTCTACAGTGATTCTGTTGATGGCTACAGTGATTCTGTTGATGTCTACAGTGATGCTGTTGATGTCTACAGTGATTCTGTTTAAGGCTACAGTGATTCTGTTTATGTCTACAGTGGTTTTCGTGTGATTGCGCATATCTGATCAATGTGATGTAGTGTATTGTGTTTCTACGGGTTATTTTGTAGTAAGTTTTGTGTAAAACATAAATCAGTCCATAAAAGAAATACATCGATTATACTATCAATTGTTCTCAATCCTAACTGCTAAACCTCTTCATGTTCCCAGATGTTTAAAGGATGGTGTTGGACAAGCCATTGATTGCTATTCCCGCCAGCTTCTCATGGCAATGAAGACAGCTTTTCGTTGTAAGTTTAATTTTGATGTTGCTTTTTTGTTGTTTTCCAAAATCAGAAGTGCGAGTTTCTCAAAACCATGTGTGCGAGTTTCTCAAAACCACGTGTGCAAGTTTCTCAAAATCATGTGTGCGAGTTTTTCAAACCATGTGTGGGAGTTTCTCAAAACCATGTGTGCGAGTTTCTCAAAACCAGAAGTGCGAGTTTTCAAAATCATGTGTACGAGTTTCTCAAAACCATGTGTACGAATTCTCAAAACCAGAAGTGCGAGTTTCTCAAAACCATGGGTGCGAGTTTCTTAAAATCATGTGTGCGAGTTTCTCAAAACCAGAAGTGGCGTTTCTCAAATCAGACGTGCGAATTATATTTGAACAGACAACTACACTGATCCTGAAATAAAACATAAATCAGTAACTGATCATCAGTAGGATACCTAAAAATGTGTGCAGTTCTACTATTGGTTTCGGCTTCATTATCGAGCTTCCCAACACCAGATGTGCGAGTTTCTCAAAATCATTTGTGTGAGATTTTCAGCACCAGAAATGCCAGTTTCTCAATATCATATAAATATCTTGTTGTTAGTTATTCATTGTCACTTCTCTAAATCTCTACGCCATTTAGATATCAGTTATGTGTTAAGACATTTATCCAGTTTAATGATAGACGTACAATTAACGACAAGTATATAAGGTAACCCTGACTGTAGATTTCTTGCTTTCACAATGATTTGCTCAAGAAAGGGGTTGAAAAAAGCTCGTAGTTTATCATCCTTGATTGTAGATTTCTTGCATCTTTACCCGGCTTGATCAAAGTGTCAAATAAATTTAAAATAACTTAATTAAATAATTAAGATTATATCATGAACACTGTTAATACTTTTGCAGTGGAAGAAAAATCTAAAGTTAGTGTAGTGAAGACACCATTAGTTTGTCAACCTTGACTTTATAATCCTCTCTCACAGTCATGCGCAGTCTACGTCCAAGCACGTAGAACCTTTGAAAGCAGTGCCAGTATAGACGAATTTGCTGTACAGGGACCAATTTTAGTATTTAAACCACTCTCGTTATTGTATTTTCCTTTAAAATAGTAGTAAACATCTGTACTCCCTATGTATATAATTCACTGACACTCTGAAGCATTTATTGCTTCTCTTGGATCAAAACTGTGAAACGTTTCACTTCCTCCCTCAGTCCGCCATTTATACACAGCTCACGTGTCCTACCCAACGAAACCGTAACCTCGTTTCCATGCAGCACAAGTCAACCACGTTCTGCGCATGATTGCAGTAATTGTGAAAGTGGCTTATACTTTTTTGAGATTGTCCAAAGTTTCTATAATTCACCATACCAAAAGAGATGGCGGCTGTACATCTGACCACAATGCCTTGCGAACCTAACTCCGCGAAAAGCTGAACGTGGAAGACCACTGATTGGGAAACGTGTCCGTGCACTAACAGCATTAAGGGTGCGTTCGATTGACCCTATTCCGTTTATTCTGGAATAGGAATAAAATCTCGAGGATCTGTCTAGATTCTCGGAGCATCGAAATAATCGTATAGAACTAACAATTGGGGCAAGTTTATAAACCAAGATGCTATATTTTATATTTCTATCTTGGAATACTAGTTCATTAAGTCGATCAAAGTTTTTATTCCACATATTCCTATTCCGGAATAGGGTCAATCGAACGCGCCCTAATAGTATTACTGAATTTCGCAACTTGACACATGCAGCAGTTGTAGTTTCCCACTAGGAAAGATGTAAACTTGCCCGCAGCATATCCTGAGGTTTTTCGAAAGCACGTTATAAGGAACTGATCTACCTAAATAACTTAAATAGCACCGCGACAGACCTGAGATTTACGTAGATTGATCAATTGATACATGGGCCTGCCAAGCAAATACTACCGCGTGTTTTCAGGTTGAGGAAGTACCAAAAGTCACTTGAGCACCCAGTACGTTAGTAGACAATTTAGGTCATCACCATTGTAGATTCGCGTTGGGGGAAAACACTGAAGCAAACAAACAACGACAAGAATATAATTTTATAATTATCTTTTATATATAAATATCGATATGGGCTTGCACGTGTACACATACACGCACGGTGACGGAAGGAAACTTATCGTAGCAAATGCTGCATAAAAAAGGAAAAGGTGGACATTGAATATTGATGCATGGCCATCAGCATGATTTGTTATGAATTTTGTAAACTGATATGTTCAGATTTATGCAAGTTCGGGAAAATAGCACCTCTTGTGAACAGGTAAAGAGGCTCGTGGTCAAGGAAACGTACGATGTTTCTGGTACTGAAAATATCGATATACACCTCGGTCAAAGAATCCTTGTATAGAGTTAGAAATTTAATGGTTATCTTGTGGCATCAAATTTCTTTAAGGTTTCATATAAGAAATTTTCAAACATTTTTGTCTAAACATTCCAAACTGACGAAATACTCATAGTTGGGTGTCTCACAAAAAAGCGCATGGGATTTGAAAGTTAGTGGGTACACTAAGAAAAAAATATATTAAAATACCAAACAGTACTTTCAAAAAGATTGGCAACTCACTTGCATGTATGGCCTAACTTCCGTTTCACTTCTTCAGGAACTATTATTCTGAAAGCTGTCTTCCAGTCCACGCCGTCAAAACGTCCAGTCAAAACGTGTTCGCTTATCTCGACCTTACTCAACAGCTTGTTGCATGCAATTGTAATTAGGAACGACGGTCGAAAAGTTGAAATTCTCAGCTCAGATAGTCCTCGTACGGTGCGATTACTATAACAGGCTGTAAGTGTTGTGGAGTTAATTGTGAATCACTCAAGTAGAAATACTAAGGTAGAGTATCTTGATCTCGTCATCCATTACCTTAGCAACCACAACATGTATTGGTGCCGAGTGGGTGCGTTTCGCGATCTCTCGGATGATTGGATGAGATATTTCATTGAGAATCAAAAGTTCACCCAGTTCCCAGCCCCAATGCGAACTACACCACTTTGTATGCCTCCCGGTGGTAAATTCTTCTATGACAACTAACCAAAACTGCCGATATTTCAAATATTATAAAATTATTGGGAATCAGCGGGTACGGTTTTTACAAGAACCTTTTTTATAAGAACTTCAGGCTGAAAATCTGCCAAAATTTACGAACATGCTTACGAACCGGCCCACCTGAGGCTGAGGAATGACCGAGAACTTTATCTTGTTACATTAATTACGGCACAAGATTATAGAGTCGACAAATAGTCCGGTGCTAGTGTAACATTGTTTTCAACATATACTCGACATGGACATTTTACACGAACAATTTGTATGACTCATTATTTTCTCTTTTACTCTATCTACTTGTATCAAATAACGAAACTCGTACAGTCACGTCTGAAAGGATTAAAAGCAAACGTTAATGATGTAACATTATATAAGGAAATTATATTCCATACACTCTCACTGTTTTTATAAGAACGTCTTATTGTTGGGCCGAAGCTGAATGTTCTGTACCATACCCGTAAACAATTAGCTGAAACTTTGATCTTATCAAAAATAGACTACTGCAATTCTGTATATAATATGA
>JANSTR010026454.1:0-13586 GCA_025434805.1 Antipathozoanthus remengesaui | reverse complement strand
TATCTTTATCTGTATCGATAGTGCCTCCATTCTCAGTTTTCAGACTCTTGATTGGACATGCTGTACTGGATGTATTGCTTGCCTCTTGTAGAATATCTTTATCTGTATCGATAGTGCCTCCATTCTCAGTTTTCAGACTCTTGATTGGACATGCTGTACTGGATGTATTGCTTGCCTCTTGTAGAAAATCTTTATCTGTATCGATAGTGCCTCCATTCTCAGTTTTCAGACTCTTGATTGATTTTTTATTATGTTATCTTTTTCTAGGTTAAGAAAATAATTTGTATTTTTTCTCCTTCGTGAAACCATTGATCTAATAATGGAAATTGTATTCTTGATCTGATAATGGAACTTGTAAGTCTTGTATTCAATAATTTCAGTGTTCTAGATTTGTTTTTCTAGTTCCTCAATAGTTGTGTTCATGTCACAGACTGTTTCATTATCCTCTATCATTTTTGCAGTTGTAAAATTTCGGTCTCGAAAAGCTCTTTTGGTTTTTAAATTTTGGTTTTTAAAGCTGTTAAGCCGAAAGAGATAAAAATTAGCTCTTATCTGCATTTTTATCATTTCCCACAGAAACATTCATCCACTTCATTATCGAATTCATATTGTTTCGACACTCTATGAATGGTCTCCTTAAGTAAGTTAACATATGCAGGGTCTGTAATAAGAGAGGTATTCAATTTCCAAAAGCTTAGTCCTCTTGTGTTGGAATGAGTGTTGATAGTTAGCGTTATCAGTGAATGGTCCGTTTGATATAATGGTAGTATATCGTTTGTGCATAAGCTACTGCTAATTAGAAGTCAAGCCGGGATTTTATATCTGGCTTTCTTCTTCGCCAATGAAATCTTTCGATCTTGGGATGTGTCCAGTTGTTTGAGATATGTGATGGTGTGTAGATTCGTTTCCTCCTGCTTTGTTGTTAATTGCATCCCATACAAGGTTAAAGTATCCTCCGAAAATTATCTTCCTGTACTCAAAAGAGAAGTTGTTGTAGATATTTTCAAGAAAAGCAGGTTTGTCTTCATTCGGGGTGTAAAATGAATCTTCCCTCCGGATCCAAGAACTGCCTTAAAATTTCAAAAACAAAATTGTTATTAAACAAATATAACACCTGCACCAGCACTAGAGAGGCCTCCAAAAATAATGCGATGCCCCCACTCCGCACTCTACATGTTTTCAACTTCTCTTTTGCAGAGAACGTCTTGCAAAAAGTATATAGAAAACGTCTTTTTCCTCAACTAACTAAAAGTTTCGCGACGTTTCATTATTATTGCCAAGGCCTCTAATATTTGAAGAACAAATAATTAACTGTGTTTCTATTTCAAAAAAGGGTTACTAAAATGTACACAATTTACACCAATTCTTATTGCTATTCATTGAGTGTCGTAACTGCAATTTTTCTAAACTATGGGCCAATTCATTTTTATACAAGTCATATCTAATATAGACTGTAAGCAAATACATGCGAAACGAACTGCTAAATGAATAAATACTACTAAGAGTTAGTGACGGTAATATAAGAAATAATTGTATCCAAAATATAATATAGAGTCGCAAATGGCATATATAAACTTTCGAAGAGTATAGACAATGTATAGGTTGTATAGGTTGATTATTAAAACGGATATATATAACTGCTTCTATTTCTCTCTTCAACTCGTACCTCAGCACGTTAAGTTCTTCGAATACCTTACTGAAATTCTCCTTCATTTCAACATTCATGTTATGGATAGAGCTTGCTATCCTCTCAAGTTATGTTAACTGGGTAGCTGGTACTGTACGCTACGTTCGTCTTCTTCACTCGATCCGATCCGATCGTCTTCTTCATTTGATCCGCTCGCAACCCTTCGACCTTTTTGGATTCAAGTGCGTTTTTCTAACCGAGCTGTTGCTACCCTAGTTCACCCCGTTTCCTTTTACCCATGTGTTTGGTAGTGTTTTTTACGTTTTCTGTGCAGCATTATTTGTACAGGGAAAACGCCAATTCATTGCTTACAACATTAATACACGATCGACCGCCATGATGGTCGACCCAGTCCGGTTAAATTCTAAAATTTCCATTATAATCTCTTCTCTATACTTGCAAGTTCAGAAAAGAAGAAAATCAGGAAAAATGTTTAAATAAATTAGTTGGATAGTTTCAAATGTTAAACAGAAATTCAAAAAATTATTGACCGGCTTTTGCAAGGTTATTAAATTGGAAGAAGTTGTATAGTTTCCATAAGTTGGTAAGTTAAGAGGGTTCCTCATACCGCCTAATCACGTGATAATGTTTGGCACAAGATGCCACAAGATACAGAATCAAATGAAGAGTTGTAAAGACAGAATGCGACGGTGAACTATTTGAATTTTCTGTTTAATGAAACTAGCAAGTTAAACTGCAAGCTTGAACTTCTATGCAAATCTTCAAAGTTTTTCTTAGGAGTTTACTCAATAGAACAATTCTCGTAACCTCTGGCTCGAATGTATTTATAGAGCTGACATTTCTCCAAACTAGTTCTTCACCACTTTCAGACTTGCTCGCGATCGATGACTACACAGCACAATGAATTCTGAAAATCAGTGTATTGTTATAGCTATCCTAAGTTTCTGAGTGTTTTGTCTCCAATACGAGTAAATATTTCACATGAAATTTTGACATCTCCGCGCAAATTGACATCGAAATTGCATCAGAAAAGTAGTTTTATCCCAATGGCATAACAGTAATGTTTAGATGATGATTTTCAGGTGCTTTCCTCTTTATTTAGGTACGTGAGAATCCACTGACTTTGTAAATGGATCTGAAGATCTGGCAAGTTGAATTTATAATTGCTGCCTATTCTAATTTTCGGCCTCTGTTTTATCAAAGGAAAATAAGTATTAGTTCTTCTATACAGTTCATTACGTGTTTTGGATCCGCCGCGATCGGACGATAATAAAAACTAAGGACAAAAATTTCATTATTTTCCCAATAATCATACCGTTTTACATATGCTCCGTTTTATTTCAGGTTCGTATCGATGCTTTCTTCTTTACATATTTTCGACATAGAAAAGATAAGCTCCAATGGCCAGCAATTTTATCGGTCTTAAGAGCCAATTGATTTCTCAGTAGCTGTTTGTTACCGTCTCTATAATCAGGCCGTTACCAAAATGTTTCAGTTTTCGCTAAATCCATGAGCTTAGAAATGTCGGAGACTATAGCTGATAAGTCATCAGCTTTGTACAATAATAATTTTATCTATGCGTTTCTTATGGAAATTCAATCATTTTTTTTTATTCATTTGAGCGTACGGAATTAATTTGTTAGCAATTCAATTACCGAGATAAAACACATATATATAACGACTGTGGCCATCGCCTTAATTGTCTTGCTCTTCTCCTTATTCTGAAGGAGCAATGCAAAGTTTCTATGGAAGGCTTCTGTACACAGTTGCATAAAGTGAAAGACAGGACCAATTCACAGAATCAAATTTTTAAAGTCGCAGAAAACACTAAAACAGCTGCATCCTGTTGTTTTAAGTCGGGAACTTCTAATTGCTGAGAATTCGCACGGCCTTATATCTCTTTAACAGTTTTTCACGTACTCAACCTTTTCTTTGTGTATTATTGATGGTAAGCATCTTAGTTTTGTGTAACTATGGCTATTTTTAAAAAAATTATTTAGAATCATATTATTCTTCAATTCCTAAGATATATAGTTTATCCCTATCTTCTATAGGTATCGCCATTATGACAGACTGTCTGCCACAGAGGAAACGGCACCATAACTTTGGACACTTGATAAGCTTGATAAAATTCAGTTATTAAATCGTCTTTTACCAGTTATTTGTTTATTCACGCACACAATCTTTGTTTACTCTTTAAATATAATACTTGATTCCTACAATTTTTTGATCTTCTTAAAGCTTTTTGCTGTGAATTGTCAAATGCAAACTTGTTAAAATTAAGCCACGTTAGTATCTGTAGATCAGATGGCCTCGGCATATATACATATTTTCTAAAGAAATTGTCTTGTTCATTAACAAATATTTTCTGATCAGTTGTGTTGGTTTTGTTTTCTTAGGCATACCAACATCACTTAAAGCCTTTGAGTGTATAAATTGCCAAGTTAACTCCAGAGCTCGTGAGCTTGGTGTTTATTTAATCAGTTTAGTTAGCTTGCGACATTTCCTATTTTAAAATCTTCTTCCTTAGTTTCTCTTTCTTGTGATTTTGCCTTACAAGGATCGGCATGGCAGATTACCCTACGCGTGAAAGGTTTACTCAGTTGGTAAGATCTCTGACTGCCAACCAGGAGGTCCTGGGTTCAGTTCAATATCCTCAGTGTGTGTGCGAGGTCAGCGTAGTTGGTACGATCTGTGACTGCTAACCAGGAGGTCCTGAGTTCAGTTTAATATCCTCAGTGTGTCTGTGAGGTTGACACAGTTGGTAAAATCTCTGACTGCCAACCAGGAGGTCCAGGGTTCAGTTCAATATCCTCAGTGTGTGTGTGTGAGGTTGACGCAGTTCGTAAAATCTCTGACTGCCAACCAGGAGGTACGAGGTTCTGTTCCATATCCTCATTATGTGTATGTGAAGTTTGAGTTCCGATCGTGTTACGAAAAGAAATATAATGTTGAGTCACATTGCCTCCTTGACCAAACTCGGTCTTCCAACTCTAAGAGTTCCTATAGACGTTGAAAGTACTGAAGCTCTTTAATGACCTTCACTTACCATGCAACGGACTGAAAAACTGATCAAAGTACACTGTTTCCGGCACACAAGCTCAGACACGCTGATAATACATGCTGCGATCAGCTTCAAATCATCGCTCGCGACAACGATATATCGATAAATCGCAACGTAAACAAATCTAGTCTTTAGCTGCATAGAAAGCACTCAGGAACACACAGAACAAAAAATTCAGGAGAAAATAGTGTAGCTGCTGCGCTGGCCTCCATTAACGATTGAAAAGGTCATTTAAAAAATATTCTCGAGCTTGTGTCAGTGAAAACGTGTTTGTGTTGATGAATCTTTCAGTTTCGTTTACGTGCATTCATATATCGTCTTTCTCCATTGGGTACGGCATGCATTGTTGGCGCCAAATGCAGGGTGTGAAGCGATTCCTATATTCCTATAACATCCTATTTTTTCAGACCTGTCCTATAAAGTCCTATAAATTGAGCAAATGTCCTATATTTTCCTATATTTTAGGCCTTTTCTCACAAAACTTTCAAGAAACATAAATAACCAAATAAATTGATGGCGAAATCCATCCAAAGAGAATCCTCGAAAGAGTAGCTTTCAAACGCATACAAGCTGCAATTTCTCGTACTAATGAATTTCATTGCTTCTACTGTTACTCTTTGTAAGGCTTTTTTGCTGAACTTTCAGAATGATGAGCATCAATTGGTTGATTTGGTTAAGAAATTTCGTCAGTCTTCGATTTATGATAGGGGAGGCAGTAAAGGCTGTGCGATCATATAAGCTCTCCAGTTTTGATTTTGCACGCCACAATTAACTCCCACGTTGGCTGTCGGGCCTATCATTCCGTATGAGATTGTATCTCTCAATTTGAAGTTCTGAGTCTGTCCAGGAAGAGGTAAGCCAGGTTTCATTTAAGCACAATATGTGGAATGGATTGTCGTTTAGGAGAATGTTTAACTCGTCGATGTGTTTTGGCAAGCTGAGAATGTTTAGATGTCCGATTTTCAAACCAGGTCTATTTAATTTAGGTTAGCATAAGGCCAACCTGGGTTGGGGAAAAACATCACCATGCAAATAGTAAAACCAAGGCAGATGCTATAGAGCAATAGTGTATGGTTTTGAGGATGTTGAATGCCTTTATTCTCGTCAAAGACACACGCCCCTAAGGTGATTTTGTGCTTGCTGGACATTTGGATCTTTTGGTACTTTTGGGGCCGCTAAGCTTTGGCCAAGGTGAAAACCATTTGTAGTATCATGATGTTAGGATACTCTGGTCAGTGGATCTCTCACAGCTGTTACGACAAGGAGTAGTATAACTAGTTTGCGAGAGATACCGGTATATACCGGAGCTCGCCGATGCCGTGTTTTCCCGCCATTTTGAACCCAACCCTTCCTTTGAGCTATTGATCAAATAATATCCAAAACATTTACTGTGATTAGTATGCGGCGGCCATATTGGTATACCGCTTGGTACACCAAGATGGCGGCCAAAATTTGACTTTTCAAATAATACTGTCTTTTCCAACCAAAATCATTACTTAGCCAACAAACAATTCCTTTACGACTTTTCAGTAAAGGCTTGTCATGTCATAACATTTCAAATTTGCTAAATTGTATCGATTTTCTTTTTCAATTAGAAAATATGCTATTAAGGCTCTCAGTGTCAACATGCTCTAACTCAAGCACAAATCATCGCATTGCCGTAAAATTATACAGAATACTTTATATACGCATGTCTGAATCATGTTAAAAGAACAACATAATATAATTTACAGTCTAGATTTTAGAAGTTCGATGACGCCACGTGAAAACCATCTATTTACAGGTCATATTAAGTGCAAAGGCGTTTGTTTGTGTCAACGGCGATCGCAGTAACCATAGTTTATGGAGTAGAATGGTTTGAAAACCTAACACTTTATCTTTGTACTATATTGTTGTTCATGTTTTAATTTAAAGGAATCCTTTTCTATTGCACTGTCACTGTTCATAATTACCATAATCCAGCCAGTAAGATCATACTGTATAAAAAGCCGTTGTATATAAGATGAGCATAAAACAAAAGATTGTGCACTGTCAATATCATGTGACAGTCCGTCTCAACATCCAACCCAGTTTCACTTCAGGGCCTTTGAAGTTTTCCAGGTTCCCCAACCATTCCACTCAATTAACAATAACATAGACCTTGTTGGGAAGGACAAAGACTTATATACATATGTATACTTGGTTAAAATAAATTAGAAATTAGTTATTATTTGGCTCCTGTCACCAAATAAGCATAATAACTGATTACAACTTTATATTTCCGTTTCCATATTTTAAGGGAATAATAACCACGAAGCAGTTATAAGCAATGTGAACAACAACAGATGCTCAGCCTTAATTATTATACGTCGCGCTGGAGATGAAGAATTTTCAGAACTATTTTATTGATGCAATTTAACTACTAACATCTTACGCGAATTTTGTCAAGCCTGCAGAAACCGAGTAAGCGCTGAAACAGAGTAAACGACTGAGTAAACTTTCTAGACTGTTTTGGCTGCTTTAGTAGTTTCTATAAATTGATTAACTCTTCCTTGCGGTACTTCATGTAATTAAATTTGTCCTGACCTCGGCGAACTTTCTCATAATTATCTGTTGCCGTGTTTGTTTGAAATAATTTAATCATATAATATTAAAACCTGGAGAATGAAATATTCATACTTTATAGACAAAGTGAGATGCATTAATTGAAAAGCGAGACGTGCCAACGATTAGGAAAGACAGAAACGATTATAGAAATGGGATTAAATTAAATGGGATCACTAATAGAAAATACAGAGTAAAGCAATTCAGACGTTATCTTGAAAGATTAAGGAATATCGTCTTCGAAATCTATTTGACTATACGAATAAGCCAACGTTGTTATATGTTAATTAATCAGAACCATATTTCATTTTATTCAACAATTTAATTAAGAAAAGGCAAACAACTTTTGTGTTGTGTTTTCTTTGACTGAAGACTTAATAATTAAATTAGGGATGTTAAAAATGTCTTTTTAAGTAAGCTAGTTTTGTTCGTAGAGGGTACTTGAATAACAAACCTGCGGGCTACAAAAAGGTGAACGCAGTCTACCGAGTTTCACTAAATATTTTCAGATTGACTTCTTCAACTGACAGTTCAAAAACTCTTTCAGCCACGTTCCCGCCTTCAAAAGAAAGAATTATAAGCTGAATTATAGTTCTTTTATTTATTTCCATCAGTTTAAAGCTGCTGCAAAAGATTATTAAATCAAGACTTTTCAATATCTACCTCTTGCATGCAAACACGTAAACCCTGAAAAGCGGGATGTCAAGCACTATCGAGGTAGGTGATTGTACGAGAAACGCTGTATGTTCTTTCGCATAAAAAGTATTAGCTGTTCCGCGTTTATGTGCAGTTAGGTTACAGCTCAGAGTCAGTAGATAGTTTATTGAACCATATTAACTCTTCTCCTGCTGCATTATTAAGAATTCAATTTAATTTGCGGAACCTCTGAATTTGTTGAAACACTTTACATTTCCTGATTCTACATTTCAAGACGAGCAAAATGAATGGTCACACTATTGAGTTTCAACAACATGTTTAATAGTTGAGGTAACCTTGGTTTATAGGGTTAACGTCACATTTTTATAGAAAATATTTCAAATCCAAATAGACAATAGGCTGACTTTCAAAATGTCAATTTTTTTTAGGTGAATAACAGTTTGAATGTGTCAAGGTTTTCCCTTCTACAAGAAGACTGCGATTATTTCTTAGATTCCACTCTGGTGAAGGCAATCAAGACATTAGCTTACACCATACTGATGATTCTCGCCCTTGGTGGAAACTCTCTGGTTATTGCTACCATCTACAGAAACCCCAGACTACGGACAATTGTCAATTTACTCATTCTGAACATGTCTGCCTCGGATCTGCTTATGCCTTTGTTTGCTTACACAAGACGAGTTATATGGATTTTCAAGCCGCGAGGACAGATGCTATTTGATGGTGTGGTCGGATCGATAACCTGCAAATTAATCCCGTTTACTGAATTCACATCAATCGGAGTCTCTGTCTTATCTATGGAGGTAATTGCTGTAGAGAGATTTTTTAGCGTTGTGTTTCCAATGAAAAGACATCCAATTAGCAGCAAGAAAAACTGTTTCATAACCATTGCGTTAATTTGGCTTGTTGCAACAATATGGCCAAGTACGTACTTCTATACAAGAAAAATTATTTATAAAGACACAAAGCCGTACTGTATCTACAGCTGGGAGCCAGCATTTGACCACGCTGAAGCGTATAAGGTGCAATTCTGCATCGCACTTGTTCTCTTTACAATGATACCTTTCTTACTCTTTACTGGCCTCTACTCTGCCATAATCGTCTTCCTTCATCGACAAAAAGCGAGCATCAATTTGTCCTCCGAACAAAGACAGCAAAGAAACAAGAAATACAAACGAATAGCTCACATGTTAATAGCAGTAGTTGTTATCTTCTTTTTATCATGGACCCCAGGTAACCTATATATGTTTCTAAGCGCGTTTGTGTGGAAGTTGCATCGTCCGTGCGAATCAAGACATCTGATATTCAGCGCAGTGTTTTTGAACTACAGTTATCCGGCAATTAATCCATTTATTTACTATATATTTAATTCGGAATACAGAAGAGGCTTTCGGGAGCTGTTGTGTTTTCTAAAGCGATACAGATCGTCTGCTACGAGTGAAGTTTCCCCATCAACATATGATGACAGCATACCTTACTCTGTCAAACCTGGGTCAGCAAAGGGGGTGGTCCTTTTATCAGTGAAACCTTTTGATGTAAACTAATTTCAGAAAGTTTGCTCCAATATATCCCTTTACGAACACGGACTTTCGGATAACATCTGAGTTAGGATTTTCTAGTACAAACCTCGAGATCGAAAGAATGACATGAGTGATGACCATACACGTGATTTGAAATTTTGATTGTCGATTTACACTTTTTGATACCGAGTACGCGATCCTAAATTGAATTCAGTGTCCTCGATTTTCGTTTCGTTAAAGGAAGAATTCATTTCGCTAGAATTGGTGCTTTGCAGTCAGCAATTAAGAGAACTATCCTCGGTTTATTCTGTCATATCGTTTTTTTGTAGCAATTTATAGTTCAGTTACGCTATAATACAGATTTCAACCAGTTCTTCAATAGGCCTCGGTAGCTTTAGTATTTTGAGACTACTATTAATAATATGTATTGTAAATATTCAATAAAGATTATTATTATTATTAATATTATTGTGGTTGTTGTTATTTTATTATTCTTAAATTTCTTATTTTATTACAATAGCTTTAAAAGTCGCGTTATTCTACTAATACCAAATTCATTTTTGTGATGCCTCGAACAAGGGCTTAACGGTCAAAACGTCGTTTTCCAACCCTAGGGCACAGAAAATTACTTTGTCGAACCTTGGTTGATTTTGTTATATCCTTTTGTTACAAGAATGTCTACTTTTTTATTCCTAAAAAGAGTGCACAAGGTCGAACGTTCGTAATTGTTATAGTGCAAAACTTACGTTTTCGACTCGAATGCGCGCTTTCATTGGCTAAATCGAGGTCACATGGATGAGTTCAAATCAAATGTTCCCCGGCTGCTTAACATCTCGAAAATTGTTGACCAGCCGGTGAACATTGCTGTCGCGCTGTCGCGTTCGAGAGCGGGAAAATTTGTTTTGTTTTAACAATTGTAGTTATTTTGTTTATGCTATATAACAAAACACTTAATGGCTGCTTCCTCGAGAAATATCTGTTCTGTTTCCCTCGTATTTCGATGTTTCCCACGACTTCGTCTCGAGAAACATCGAGATTCTCGGGAAACAAAACAGATGTTTCCCTCGTGAGCAGTCATTAAGTGTATATTGTTTCTCAGGATCTCAGCCTGAAATACACTTCAAATTGTTCTTAATTATTTCATTTTGGAATCCTTCCCTATTTTTCTGTTTTCACACATCTAATATTATATAAATTATGCTGTTATGCATAACATCCTCAACATGTATGATACTGAAATCGACGCCCGAAATCGATCTGCTGTTTGACAAACTTAAATGTAAAAATTGAAATGATCTTCCTGCGACATTTAAGTAGCAGTTCTCAGTTCGATTTTCAAACTTCGTACAAACAATCTTCTTTTAGTAGTCTCAACTACCTAAGTTATATTATTGTCAGTGTTGTCGATTCTTCAACCTCAGCATTCTTATAAATAGAAATTTAAATAGAAAAAGGAGTGTATATATACGGTTAATTAGAAAGTCATATTGGAGTTTTATAAACGAACGAGAAGTACTTCAGATCGGTTGGTCGCTTTTTTGAATGAATTTAAAATTGGTCCGTTGTTACTTCAAATCGGTTGGTCGTTTTTTTAAATGAATTCGAAATTGGTCGCGGTTGTCGATAAAAATTAAATGAATGCGCATAATCTTTATGCCCAATAGCGTTCTTATAGTTAAATCCTCTACCAACGACGCTGTCTGAGATGTAAGAGCCAAATTCTCTAGATCTCTGTTCTTCGCAGTTCTTCTTGATGCAAAAGAAAACCCGCGTGTCAATCTGCAGATCAGATCTGTTTCCCAGAGCGGTTTGCATTTACAGATGACAGAGATGCCTGAATAGATAGTTTGCTCGGCAATAACATTTTCTACATCAAATCAAGCAGTTTTACAATGATTGAATTGCCCAGGCCTAAATCAGTATATAATAATATTTTTTCATTTATTGCAAGTTTTTATTGTTTTGCTACATTGCTGTTACAGTGCTTCTTTCTTCTCCATTTGTTGTTACTTATCATATAACTTATCAGTTTTTGAAAACACATACACGTACATGGTATATAGTACAGAAGAAAAAGACGTCGTTTTTTAAAAGTACTCTTGTTTTCAAATTGAAACATTTCGCCCAATTGCCATTTCTTAAATGTTTCTATGTTAGCCAAGCCAAGGTTTCAGCTGTCAAGTCTGTCAGAGTGAAGAGCAGTAACTATGATAGTAAGAACCCTCGCAAGTGTGAGTTTGTCTTAATTGGAAAAAAATATATTTTCAAAATACTGATCAAATTTAATATTCTTCAGCCATAAGGTAAAACCATGAAAACTCGGTAGAAGCAATTAAATAGTTACATGGACGACATATATGTAGCAGTATAGGCATGTACATCGCTTCAAACATAACAAGAAAACGATGGATGCTGTTTGCATTTTGGAAATGCTTTAGCATTTTGGAAAGACTTTGGCATTTTGAATGGTTTAACATTGAAACAATGAACCATTGCGGAATATGTCTATGGTAATAAAATTAATCTCCTCTAATTTATACCAGCCCTTCCAAAATATATTATTATAGTCGTACGTGATCACAACACTGGGAAGCAATAAAGACCAAACTTTCCCGCTATATTAAAATATAATTGTTTGGTCTATTCTTGAAAAATGAAACCAGTATTTGTAATGGCATTTCGAAGTTCTTGCTAAGGTTTTCTCGTTTGATATTCAAACTAGCAAGATTTGGTATGGTAAAACAGTAAAAAATGAAGCATTTTTGGTCCTCACCGTTACCAAAATATATATAGTAGACAGGCCAATGCGTCAATCAACTTTTACAAATGTCGGTTCTTCTTAATTAGTTTAATTCAAAATTCGATTACTCAAGTAATATTTAATCATTTTGGTCTAAAAAGGCAAATTCACCTGCAGAAAATAGCAAAGTTTGTCTTAGAAGTGTTAGGCATTTATCCACAGCAAAGTTTGTCTTGGAAGTGTTAAGCTTTTATCCGAAAAGGACACCGCTTTTCCGAGCCAAGACTCCTCTCAAGGCTTTTTAACTATAATTTAATTAAAACTGGGAAAAGTTAGAAAAAATTTTCAAAAAAGTTCCGAAGCCTTATCTTCATTTCTCAGCAAAGTCTTTCTTTTATGACGTTTTATGATTTTTATATGGATAAAAACAGCTGAAGTTTCCAAAAATAAAATGAGCCGTTCATCTCAAAATCAAATGATTATGACTAACTCACACTTTAAATAATGAAAACATCTGTGCCCTAGGTATATATACTGCATTAAAATGAAGTTTAATTTTGTACCATCTTAGCAAAATATTTCGTCATCTTCAATAACTGTCGCTGAATTTGGAAAGTTCGTTCACTTTTACTGGAACTTACTATCTTCACCGACCCACTTGCTTTCATTTCTGAAAGACATATATACTTTTATATAATTTGTACTTTAGTTCAGTTCTATGCCGAGGGTACCCAACTTTATAAACTGTTTGCGAAGGACGCCTGAGTTGAAATAGTATCCCGTGAAGACTAGCTATGGAGAAATGGATTGTATGGAATAAGTTCGAACGGTATGTTGTTTCTAGTTTTGATATAGATTTGACAATATCTAATTTATGACCTGTGGTACCGTTATCCAATATTTGATTTGCTAAATCAACGATTGCAATGAAATCACACTTCATTCAAATCAGTCAAATATAGCGACGATTCAAACTTCGCACTTAAAATGCATTTCATTCTTGAATACAGATCAGTGCCAGTTAAGGTTTGGTGCAATAACTATTCAGAGGGATTTTGTAGTTATTTCTATATTGATTTTTTGTGTTGCCATTGAAGGCCAATCGTGTTGCCTTTTTCTTGATTATCAGCGTCATAGTAAGCCATCGGGAACTGGGGGAGCGCAAGCGAGCGCCAAAGGCGCGAGCCGTTTAGGGGGTCCGGGGGCATGCTCCCCCGAGAAAATTTGAAAATTAGTTTGTCTGAAAATGCTTTTCCTGAGTTTTAAACACAATTGGAAAAAAAATTAGGATGTCTAAAACTAGTAAAATATTTCCCGTTTTTCTCAGACTTGGGGCAATTTACTAATCACATCAAATATATTTTTTCTATGAAG
>JANSTR010026343.1:0-13587 GCA_025434805.1 Antipathozoanthus remengesaui | reverse complement strand
CCTGTGTATGCTTTCGGTTCGATCTCGTGAGCTGCAAGTGCTGAAAAGCCCCGTGGGGAGCACTTGATAACATATAATATGTTTGGCGAAACAGAGTGCCAGTTTGACAATAACAGCAAGGAACAAAAATAGCTTGCTAAATGCTTTAAGTTGTATTCTGTAGTTCAACTGCGGCAATCGAAGAGTTATATATAATCTTTTACATATATGTACCTATCATACGATTACAAGTTCTTTCATTTTCAAGCTCTGTTGAAGAATGAGAACAGAATAACAAAGAAACAGACCTCTAAAATTTTATCGCATGTACTGACTACGTTCATGTTGCAAATTTTAAACATTTTTGAAGATTGTAATTTTAAAAGATCTTATTTTTAATTAAAATAATACACTGCGGCCTAAAATGAAACAATAGATTTCCACTTTGGTTTCTCAAATCTATGAATGCTGTCTAGCAATTTCAAACAAATCCGCTTAAACTTTAGTCTTGACAAGTTAACTGTTATTTCGCGCACTGTCGAAGTTTGTTCTATTTTGTAATTTCATATTATCAAGGTTACCCACTCTTAGTGTTGTTTAGAAAATCTAACTGTATACCTGCATGCGCCACTGTTCCACTGCAACTCCTGAAAAAGATGTTTGGAATGATAAACAGTCAAAGTTTGTGTTTCTTCATTATAACAATAAAGGGCATTGAAGAGACTTTTATCATGCTGTGAAGTGAGTATAGGTGAAATAGACATGTATGGTCAGGCACTGCCTAACACTATTTCCAAATACTTCCAAATACTTCGCAATTCAATTATTTACACTTCCGATAATTCACATGTGAACATGTGGCATATTTTCCCTGCTATTAGTGAACACGAAACTCCAAAACACATAGAGCTGCAATAAATATACCGTCAACAGCTGATAACAAACCTGAAGTACACAGTACAAGACACCGCTTCCTTACAGTACAAGCTGCAGTCACACCAACCAGGGTCTTACCAGCTCCTGCCAAAACACAGAACGACGTGGTTATGACCGTTCCACTCAGATATCATCCTATCAGAGAGGATTCATAACACATCAAAATACTCTAGATTACAGAAGGAATTTCATGCTGAGGTACTGTGATTACAACATAGAAGGTGAAACGAATGTAATCTGACCAAATCTGAAGATAAATTCTTACTGAGAAATGTTTCCTAGAAATGTTAAACAAATAAAATTTCAGTTTTTCTCCACGTTGACTTGTATCTAGAGATTTGGAAATGGTTGAAAAAAATAGTAGAAATGAGAACACCAGAAAGCCCTAACATACGTATCACTGTGTGCTGTGTATATATGGCTGATATGATATTTATCCTTTTTATTCTTTACTTTGTAAAAGGGTTGTAGAGTAAACAAATTTATCATTGCAACAGCAAAATGAAAAAAATATTATAATACACAATTTACCACACGGCAAAACGATCACTCCCGATCTGCCCCTTCCATTGCCAAACATCTTTCGCAAACTTTTCTCCTAAAAAGAGAAAAAACGTATGTCATTACATCTATGCTACGTAGAAATGGTGGACCGGCTAAGTTCACATCTCTGATAATGACATCAATCCACAGACCCTTGAAGTCCTTTAAAAGTTGGGTCGTGAAACAAGTTACGGTTCTCAGTTCAATTTACGGAGGTTTAACTAGTACTTCAACTTAAACTGCGCATGCACGTTCGAATACAAATTATACATACAGACCCAATGTTAAAGGCCATGCAGGATTCAATTCTGCTCCACACAAGTAAAATGAATCAAACAATACTTACCTGGTATGGTCTAAGAATTGTTGTTGGCTTCAAGTCCATACTATAAAAGATATTGGTACATGTATATTAATTTACATGTATCTTATAATCTAAAACACGATGCTAAAACTGTTGAAACATTAGACAAAAATCATCTTACTTCAAGTCCGGATTGAGAGTGTCATTTTTGAAGTCATACTCTGCCAATAGTGGGTAGTCCAGCTCTATACACCTGCGGAGATTAGTATACGAGTCTTGTAAGACAAGAATGTTTTCTGTACTTGATAATAGTAACATTGTCTGCAATAGAATACATCTGGTTGTCTTACGTACGTAAGGTATGAGGACTGTTATTTTTATATAACCTACGTAAACGCAACCATTCTATGACAAATCCTGAGCAATCATAGCTACATTCTTGCATCGAGCAGAGTCTCTAAATGAAACAAAAACACAAAAGACATCTACACTTCATCTAAGAATTCTTAAAAAAAAAGAGCCTTATCAAACACTCTCGTAAACTTGAAAAGACTACTGAAAATGCCAAACATTTCTGATGTTTATAACGACTTTAAAAAATGTTTCAAGGATTTCCAAAAATGTAAAAACTTCCCAGATAATTGTACTGACTCAAACATTAGTGCACGTATATACAGCTGAACTGTGCCCCTCTTAACTTGAGTAATAATAGTATATTGGCGATGTAAACGTATATTGGAAATTGGTTTTTGCCTTATGTGATGAAAAACAAATGTACCGGTCGGTGAAGATTCTTGTGTATTATTTGTCATTCTTTGAGTCAGTGAAATGTTAACAGGCAGTTTAGCTGTGAACTGACTGAATGCTGTAACTCCCTCTAAAATTTCCACAAGCACAAAAAGGTCAATTACTGAGAATCCTCGAGAAACTGGTGATCTATGTGGAATTTTCAAATTTCCTATTCATTTACTCATAACAGCAATATCCCAATATATCTATCCGCAATAAACTATTTGCATCTTGGTCCACCTGTGTTTAAGACACACCTCACACCACACACACAGACTACAAAACATAAAATGGCTAAATATACAAATGGTAAAATGTTTATTAAAAACAAACGTTTTTAACCAACTTGGGTCATCATCTGGTTAAAATTATTCAAATAAAATGGCTGAGACACTTACTTTCTCTGCAACAACTCTATGTGTTCTTGTGCAACTTCAAAAGAAAATGTCTGAGTCTATAGATACAAATATTTATCGTATAAGGTGATATCCAGTACAATTAGTGTTAAGTTAAATGTAGTTTGATACAATTTGATAAAATTTTGGCAAGGAGGGGGGACATTTTTTCACAAAAAGGGTCTGTCACCAGCATCTACTCTTTGTAAGCTTACCAAAACAATACTAAATTTAAATATGTACAGTTTGGGCGCACTTTCGATATAAAGCATCTCCTATTTGATGTTTCGGAGTTTCTTTTCTTGACATCATCAACATTTTATTTAAATTCACTAAGAAATCTCAACTGTGAGTTGGTTTGTGACTTTGGTGTTTACTGGTAAAAACTGCTAATACGAAAGCAGTTTCCGCCCTTTATCTACAGTGACTGACCATGTCTTACCTCCTCGTCGTCTTCGTCCTGGTCTATCTTGTCAATATAGTCTGATATATCACTGGGGATATTCAATGTTTCAGACGGCTGTTCCTGCAGAAGCAATTACATAGGATTCAGCAAAGCTATTCCATTTCTTTTCTGGAGCCAAAACACGAGCGAGAAGCCCGGAAAAGAGGGAATTAAAACAATTCATTGCCGCCAACAAAGTAGTTTGCAGATACTCAGCAAAAATCAATAATACAACAGATACCAATACGGATACCTTATTTGACTGGCTGCCCTCTTCATTTGAGGCTTCTTGGGACTTTTTCCACTGTAAAAAAGAAGTAACTCAATCTGAGTCATCCGTTCTTGTAAAAAGGCCAGAGGCTGAATAATCACAGTTGGCACTTTGCATATGAAGCCAATGTAGACTCTAAAGGCTAGGGTAACTATAGACTACGCATAGCAGATTAAAGTTGGTTTGAAACCAGCTATGAAATAGCCTCAATGTTGTGCAGACTGTAGGTTTCGACTCCAGATCATTTATCAGGTTTCAAACTGAACACCTAGGCCCGGTTGTTCAAAAGTGGGTAAAACTTACTCCAGGTTTAGGCAAGACTTTAAATTAATTTTTCTTACCTTGGAACGTGAGCGGAGACCAATTGTTTAAACACTTCAAAAAACCAAGTTACGTAGACCCGAAATGACAACCCAAGGCAGGTTTTTAACGACGTGAACCCAATCGTGGATTAAAACATCAATCCCGGGTTAGCACAAATCCACTTTCGCACAACGAGGCCCAGGTTACAATACCATTTTAATTAGCTATGCGTAGTCTAACTATGAATCAGAGCCGGTAATCTTGTCCTGTGCTGTCACCTCGTCTGGAAAAATGTCTGGGGATCCAGGGATGTTTTGCGATTAGTGAAATTTTTGAGCAACCATAATAAGCAAACTATCGGCCACTTTATAAACAGCTCGGTATCTGGCTTTTTTAGGGAATTGCACGGACTGGCGAAACTCATCAAGTGGCAATGGAACATTGTGTCTTTCAACTGACAAAACGCTGATCTTTGCTTTACGGTAGTGGTCTTTGCTCGTGGTCTACTGCAACTGTGTCAAGCAAGTTCCTTTTCAAATTAATGATTATTGGTTGTACATAGGATTTTAAGAGGGTAAGTGTCGAGTGCTTTCAGGTGGGCAGTCCACTTGCATAGTTCTTGAGTTTGTTTGTCCCGCATATGAACAGATTTACACCATAAAACTGCACTTCTGCACGGATACTGACCGATCGATGAAACGTGACTTCACAAGAATACAACAATGGCATTCATACATTAATTGCAAAAATTATAAAGGTGAGATGTATTCATTCACCTCATTTATATGCATAAAGGAAAAACAAGGAAATTGGAACTGATTTGCAGACTCTAGCGACTGCGTCCAAATACCAAAAAAGAGCCGAGCAAAAATAATCTGAGATTTGGAACTGTAATAACCTCTGGCATTCAAAATAGTTACTTTCGGGTTGACCAATGGTTCAATTCACCTTGTGTAGTGGCTAAAAATGATCTCCAATACTGTCTTGCTTTTATCTAGAGATCAACGCAGTTAAACCAATTACCGTTTTACCAAATTCTTCTAATGGACGTGGCAACAGTGGACGCAACTACACGCAAAATACTCAAAATATGGCTCGTCTGTTTTCAACAGTAAATGGGGCCTGTTTTAACTTCGGGACTACAGCTTACGAAACACAAATCAAAACTATTATAAGAGCAATAAAGGCATTTGTGTACACATTTCATCTTGCACAGAAATCCAAGGTAATGACAAGTAATATCCTTGGCTATTGATCACTCCCACTTTTGGAAAAAAATACCTTCAGAGCATTTTCTCCACCAACTGCAGAACTTATCAATGTCTGGGCTTCCCCTGGTTCACTTTCCTCTTCAGAAATCTTTCGGCATCTCTGTATGTCTCTGTCGCTTAAAAGTTTCTGGAGGACTTCCTAAATTGTGCATAGAATGAGATTGATCTAGTTAACTTAAAAGAGTATATATGTGCGAAATTACTGAACCACCCCAAATAAATAGTTTGAACACATTATTAAGCCATTATGCCTTTTTTATTTCATTATGCCATTACCCCGAAGAAGGATAACTCATACTAATCTTGCAGTTGCTCGCGAGCTCAGGCTTGAATGTATCTTTTTGGTAGGTATGGTTGTACATACATACATAACGTCCTCGACGTCATGTGCTTGTGGTGGGTTGGTGACTAAAATCGATCAGCGACGTGTGCTTTCTGCGTTGTGGGTATGTGTGAAAGCTTTTGTTGCGCAGAAATATGAATGGAGTTATTTGTCACAACATAAGATAACTGTGCAGCGAAGCGCGTCTTATTACCTCGTTGTCTTGACAGCATTACGTTCAGTTCGAGATCAGAGTCACTCTGGATTTGAGTGGAACCCTCCATCAGTTTATACAGAACTCGCTTTGTTTTCAAGAGTGCACTTCAGAATTCATTCAGAAAAAACAAGTTTCGTGAAAGACAAGTAAATAGCATCAATTTTGGAGAAAATTATTCATAATTTATTGTGGTAATTAAGAAACTGAGTTTATAGGCCATCTTCAAGTGTTTGGCTTGTTGATGTTTAAAATACTATAGTCAGATAAAATAATGCATTCTTCGGTTTTCAAAATGTGCAACACCTACAACAGTTTATAGTTAAACATTCGACTTACGAAATATTTCGGTCACTGTTAATTCACTTTATCTTTTTCTTCACTTTATCCTTTTCTTCACTTTATCCTATTCCACGTTACTTATATGTATCTACATATTTTACCACATGTATCTTACCTCTTGTCAACCCTACCTTTTAGTACTCTTCCTTGCCTTACCTCATGTTATCTTACCTTTAGTACTCTTCCTTGCTTTACCTCATGTTATCATTATTAGTACTCTTCCTTGCCTTAACTCATCTTATCTTACCTTTAGTACTCTTCCTTGCCTTACCCTCATGTTATGTTACCTTTAGCACTCTTCCTTGCCTTACCCTCATCTTATCTTACCTTTAGTACTCTTCCTTGCTTTACCTCATGTTATCATTATTAGCACTCTTCCTTGCCTTAACTCATCTTATCTTACCTTTAGTACTCTTCCTTGCCTTACCCTCATGTTATCTTACCTTTAGCACTCTTCCTTGCCTTAACTCATCTTATCTTACCCTTAGTACTCTTCCTTGCCTTACCCTCATCTTAACTTACCTTTAGTACTCTTCCTTGCCCTAACTCATCTTATCTTACCTTTAGTACTCTTTCTTGTCTTACCTCATGTTATCTTACCTTTAGTACACTTCCTTGGCTTAACTGATCTTAACCTTACCTTAGTACTCTTTCTTGCCTTACCTCATGTTATCTTACCTTTAGTACTCTTCCTTGCCTTACCTCATGTTATCTTACCTTTAGTACACTTCCTTGGCTTAACTCATCTTACCTTACCTTTAGTACTCTTCCTTGCCTTACCCTCATCTTATCTAACTTTAGTACTCCTCCTTGCCTTACCCTCATCTTATCTTACCTTTAGTACTCTTCCTTGCCTTGCTTTACCTCACCTTATCTTACTTTTAGTACTCTTCCTTGTCTTACTTCATCTTATTTTACTTGCCAGAGCTCATCTTATTTTACCTTAAGAATTCCTCCGTACCTTACTTCATCTCATCTTTCCGTAAGTACTCTTCCTGCCTTTCCTCGCCTTTCCTAAACATACCATATATCGCTATCCAACCTGACATTATCCTATAAAGTCCTTAGCTCACCCTAATTAACGATATCTTACCTAACTTCATTTATGGAAGTACACACCCTGTACATGTACACTTAGACAGGAATTGTCTAATTTAGCAGTTAGATCAGTGAATTACTTACTGGATAAGCACTTTCCACAAAGTAGCGATTGTGTTTCAAAACCAACTTCACCTTGCCATAACTCAAGGTACACATCTGTAAAACACCATTTGGGCAGTCCCGTAAGTTTCGTTTACTTGTCAACACAGTTGCACCCCAAATGGGTATTACACATGAGTATGGGATGCAGATCACTTGTGTAAGAATTTCGGGATTAAGAAAATAAAAATATTTGCTTAAGAAATACGAAAATATATGAATTCAAAAGTTTGATGTACAGCTAGTGTCCCTGTACAACTTACAATTATCCCAATACACGAAATCAACAATCAATGCTGATTTCCTGTACATTACTGATAGAGAGACACTGAACTGCAAAACTTTCTTAGACTGAAGATCGAAAATCTGAGTGCTATTTTTCTCCTTCCATGCCCTCACTTTGGTGACCGCATTAAAATTTGCAATCGCTGGGAGAAAGAAGGCCTGCTTTACAGTCTACAGAGACAACTGAGGTACAAGATATAGTGCCATTGGCGTTTATGACAGTTTTGGTACAATATTCGTCATCTCTATAATTATTAGCTATAGTGCATGGCAATACGGCAAGAAATAATGTGGAATGATGACGGTTATTCCAATCCACGAAACTGACAGTATATACCGTACAGTATATTAAGTAATACAAACATGAATTCACAATTTAAAACACATATTTTAGTAGAACTAAATTAGGTTTGCATAATTTCCCACAGGATAATCTTCAACCTTGATGAACTGAACAATGCCTTCTGGTATAGTTGTTTTGCTCAGTCGTCGCAGGTATTCAATAATGTCATTCGTCTGCAACATAAACAATCATTCATTACGTGAGGTTGATGAAAACAGATCTTATATTATTTAAGAATATAGTGTATCATAATCACCAAGACTTCAATTTTTCTATGTGTTGGTTGAACTTTTGAAAATGTGGAATCATTTAAAAGGGATGTAACTCGGTTCAACTTTCACTCTCAAAAATTTAGTGTAATATTACAATTTTTTGGAAAGAAACTGGCACAACCCTACATCCCGCAAAGTATTTGATTGATTGATTGATTGATTGATAGATTGATTGAGCGTAGTATTGACGTTGTCAGCTAATCATATCCAGAGCAGTTACATATTTCTTGCCACAATCTTTGTCATGCAATAAAATTGAAGTTAAACAAATACTGGCTCTTCATAAATCTTTTTAATCAATTGTTCAAAAGCATTCTACATACAAACTTACATGTATATAGCACAGCGTTGGAAGTTGTAAATAGATCATTGACTATTTCGTGAAAACGTATGGAGATGATGAAAGATAAACAGTCAAGTATTGTACATACTTGCAGACCAACAGAGACAGCAGCGTACAGTGAATATGCTGTCAACCTGAAGCCATCAAAACACAAGATTGTCATCATATTTTGCATGTACTGTGTAACAAATTTAACAATGAAAACGGTACACCACAGAGATATTTTACTTGTAAGTAGTAAAAAGCAACAATTACATTATTTACTGAAATATATTTGAATACATAATTACTCTATGTAAGGAAAATGGGGAATTAATGATTTGTAAAGGTAAATTGCATTCCAAAGATCATGCTGGGCTAACTCCTAAATGAAGATTTCATTGATTGATTTTACATACTCACTGCTGATCAATTTTAACATCAATTGCTCATAGGAAGTACGTTTCGCACAGGTGTGCTATCAACTGTCACAAAGAATCTCACCTGTACTCATGCATATGTTCTGGTCTACAGACAGGCTGTAAAAATAATAAAAACAGTGCCACTGACATCTTCAACTAATTAGAATTAGTAAGGTAATAAGGTATCATATGTAAGCTAATTTCTGTTTGATTAAATATGTTCAACGAGTTGCATAATATTAATTTTCAATTGACTATATATGTACAATGTATACATGGAATAGCCAAGGTATAACACATTTGTCAGGGCGAAGTCAAATGGGACAACCACATAGTGTTTATTATAATAAAAGCTGGTCATTTCCAGGCATTGAGACAACTTTAGGTTAGATAATTATTTCTTACTTGTAACAACCAAGTCCTAATTAAGAGCTGTTACTATTGCAACAGTTAGTTCACAACATGGCTGTCATTCTTTGAAATTTATTTTAAAAAAATTGCAGGAAAATTTACAAACTACAAAATTATGCTCAAATAGCCAAATACGTCAATTACAGAATCAAAGAGAAACAATTATCATGTTTTAAAAAAATAATTTGCATAAAAGTACCCAAATCTTGTAATAAACTCGACACTGTAAGTACTGCACATCTGATTTTAATTGCTTTACAGCTTCAGATCTCAGGTCGGCTACAAGTGAAAACAAATTACCTAGGATTACAAAGTTAGGTGTGTTGCTTAAATTAAAGCCTGGGTGAAATTAAGCGAAAAGGTAAGTCATATTTTGCTAATAAGGTACAGCTGAACTACTGTACTGGCAGTTCCTTTAAATGTATCTTCTTAAAAAATATAGTATATTACATAACTGCAGAGATATTAGTAGTACAACCCAAGAAGAGAAATTTCATATCTTCAAGCAGCCATGCAATATTCTATTAATGATATCAACACCAGTGAAATACCAAATTATTCCACTTTTTAAAGTGTTAAAACAACTGGTATTTCAATGGTGTTAATGTTAGTCTTAAAGCATCTTGAAAACAACCTCTTTAGTGAAAGGATGTTACAGAGACTTACCTCAGATATAGCAATAAGGAAGTCATGTGCATGCTTATAAACTGGAGAGAATGATTCAAGAAAGATGTGGCCATCAGGAGCCTATTGGTACAACAAAATAAACTTATTATGTTATGGTTTATATACATGCTATATCATGCATACCATATTATTTTACTGCACAACTAATCAACTGGCTGCAGTACATTTCTTGTTGGAAGTTGCTGCCAATACTGAAGGGGGATGACAATGCTGTTAATGAAACCTGAAGAAGAATGCCAATGTTTTCACTGAACCTGAAAGGAAATGCTCATGTTGTCAGTGATTCTAAAGGGGGACACCAGCATTGTTAATGATACTGAAGGGTTATGCCAACATTTTCAATGATTCTGAAGGGGAATGCCAAGTTGCTAATGATACTAATGTGGAATGATATTGTTGTTAGTGATCCTGAAGAGGAATGACAACGTGGTTAATGATCCTGAAGAGGAATGCCAACGTTGTTAATGATTCTGAAGAGGAATGTTAACGTTGCAAATGATCCTGAAGGAGAATGCCAACGTTGTCAATGATTCTGAAGACGAATGTTAATGTTGCAAATGATCGTTAAGGGTAATTAAAATGTTGTTAATGATCTTGAAGAGGAATGACAACGTGGTTAATGATCCTGAAGAAGAATTCCAACGTTGTTAATGATTCTGAAGAGGAATGTTAATTTGTTAATAATTCTAAAGAGGAATGTTAACGTTGCAAATGATCCAGAAGGGGAATGCCAACGTTGCTAATGATTCTGAAGACGGATGTTAACGTGGCAAATGATCCTGAAGGGCAGGGTTTTCCTTTCTGCCAGCGACCGGCGATGTTCGCCGCCTGTAAACGTCTCAGTCGCCGGCAACTGCGCGCCAAAGAATCCTGTATTTCAATAATTTTCGGTCTTTGTACAAAATGTTACACGTAATGCTCAATAATGTACGGCAAAACACTGAATAAAAGACTTTCCCGTTGAGAACTTGATACGTCACGTGTTTTCCTGTAAGTTGTAAATCGAACTCAATAAAGTTTACTGAACGTTACGTGCTCGCTACCACGAGTGCGAAGTATTTTCTCAGATGTTCGCAGTTTTGTTTACCTTCAAAGTTTTCCATTGATGTTATGATGATCAATAAGTTCATCCAGTCCGATTGAAGTATAAATAATCAGTAATATTTATATGCTGAAGCTGATAATATCGCTCGAGGGTAAAACCACCATTTTGTTTGCGTTCAGTTGCGTACTGCATCACTTAAGTGCGATATTTGTAAAACTTGTGTCGTGCCCATATATTTTCAATTACCACTCCGGCTTACAAAAAGAAACAAACAACTGCATTTTTATTTCATCACTTTTTGTGTGATATGGAATCGTGGCTTTTGCCAAATTTAAACGTCCAAAATGCACCTCTGCAGCTCCGAGCAGGTAAATTTTCAAAATTTTCCAGGGGTACATGCCCCCCGGACCCCCCTAGTAGGCCGCGCCGTTGGCGCTCCTTATTTGCACTACCGCGCCCATAATTCTCCGTCTGCTTTGTTCACATCGACTGCAACTTCATTTGAAAAGGAAAACCCTGGGATTGGGCCCGGAAAATTTCCACAACAAAGTCCGACTGTAACAGGAAAAACAATGAATAATTTTACACAAAGGGATTAAAAGGATTTTTTACCCTTAAGGACATTTTACGTTGATAAACTACTCAAACGTTAATCTGCGATCAGGTCTACATGGATGCGCTAAGAAATAAAAGTCTACATATATATAAGAATGATTGTACATTTCTTGTTAAAGTGTTTAATGATAAGCATGATAATTCTCCTTTCATTTAACTTGAAGTTCTTATCTTTACCCTTTTGCAATATTTTAATGGGCTGTACATGTATCACAGATATGAAAACTACTCCTCAAAAATATCTGCCATATATAAACTATTTAACAGATTAGAGGAAAATTGAAACAAAATGTTGGAGTCACCGAGAATCAAACTGGGGAGCTCTAGTACCAAAGGCTGTGCACTAACCTACTGTGCAGTACCCATGCTTCTTTAGATAGAACAGTTTACACTTTCACATCTATTTCCTACCTAGAATTCCTTCTTCAGTGACTTCGACAAAGTACTCCAGCAAACCAGCAAATATCTCCAAGAGATTTCTGATACTGGCACGGTCTTTCTTCATAATGTTTACCGCAGTGATATGCGAAAGATCAGTACTCAGTACATCTGAAGCAACTGCATCAATCACAGTTTGACAGTTATGGAGTTGATCGTAGAAAGTCAGTGGATTGTTTATAATACCTGAGGAAGATGACAAACTGGAATTAACAATAATTAATATTGATCATGGAAATATGCATACCTGGCTGTGAGATGATTTTTGCTGAAGAACAGAAAGGATCTGATAGTTGTGATAGCAGGACAATGACCAAGTGGAAGTGCAGTGAGATACACATACGAGATGACTAAGGAACAGCAACACTTATACAGTAACTACTTTCAGTAGTCAATTCTGCTGTAACAGCTGTTGATGTCAATAAAACTATTATAGTGTATAAATGCCTTGCGAACCTAACTCAGCCAATAGCTGAATGTGGAAGACCATTGCTTGGGAAACGTGCCCATTCACTAACAACATTGTGTAGGCAAGGTTGAAGTTTTTAGATCCTTTCTGTACGTTTTTATAAGAGTTTTCATGTTTTTCGCGCGCTAGGAGTTATGGGTAAATGTACCAGCCGCCATCTTTTTTGTTACGGTCAATTGAGACAATACTGGGCAACACTACCATCACTATTGCGGGCACAGTGTTAATACTGACAGTATCAAATGAATGTGATATCAGTGTTCATTACCTATGAATTGGTACCACACTGGCGACACTGTTGCTACACCACTGTCACAACTTGTGTTAGTTGGAGTTATCAGATGAATGCGATATCAGCATCACTACCAGTGTATTGGTGCCACACTGGCGACACTGTTGCCACACCATTGTAATAACTAGTGTTGTCAATTGGCACTATCAAATCAGTGTAAACTTATACACTGCAAATTATGGTAAATCATATCAATTGTCTCTTCAGATTGATAACTGGTACCAACCGTCTCTTCAGATTCATAACTGGTATCAATTGTCTCTTCAGATTCATAACTGGCATCAAATGGACCTTCAGATTGATAACTGGTACCAACCGTCCCTTCAGATTTATAACTGGTATCACTTGTCTCTTCAGATTCATAACTGGTATCAAATGCGCCTTCAAATTGATAACTGGTATCAATTGTCTCTTCAGATTGATAACTGGTATCCTCTTCAGATTCATACCTGGTATTAAATGCGCCTTCAGATTCATAACTGTTATCAATTGTCTCTTGAGAGTGATAGCTGGTATCAATTGTCTCTTCAAAGTCTAAGTAAATAGTTTTAAAAAAACTATAGACTGCGTCGGCGGGTAGGTAAAACGTATGATGAAATCAACTGAGGGTTGACGAAAACAATTTTCCGCGCCGTAAATTTGGAAGAAAGCTGACGTTTCGAGCGCAAGCCC
>JANSTR010026232.1:0-13589 GCA_025434805.1 Antipathozoanthus remengesaui | reverse complement strand
GCTATGCAGCAGTTGGATGCTATGCAGCAGTTGGATGCTATGCAGCAGTTGGATGCTATGCAGCAGTTGGATGCTATACAGCAGTTGGATGCTATACAGCAGTTGGATGCTATACAGCAGTTGTGGTGAAAGAAGACGTCGTAAATACGGCTAGTAAACGTCACTTGCGACGCCACGTTTTGAAACCGCCGATTTGCTACAATGAATAAGTTTAAATCATTCTTTACGCAACACTTAACAAGGACAAAAGGTGCAGAAGTGCCACTTGAGACAGTTACCATTTCCAGCCCACTTACCTATCTTCAACAGCAGTGGCTCCCAGAAGTTGGAAATCTCGCTCGACTTTATCAAACACCTTAGCAAGCTGAGGAACAAAGGAAATGACATGCTTAGGATCTCGGAAGGCAGGCACACATTTCAAGTCCAACGCCTTACACAAAATTAATGCAACATTTTCTAGTGCTAGATATTGCTTACTTGACCAAGCCCACAAGGATCCCTATTGACGTTATAAAGGTTGAGTGAACCCAAACCAGTTTGACGGCAGAGCAGTGGTGGAATTGTCAGCATGCATGATTTCCAACCAAAGGTCATGAGTTCAACCCCCGCCTTACCAAATGCACTAGTATTGTGTCCTTGAGTAAGACACTTTACTTGACTTGCTCCAGTCGACTCAGCAGTATAAATGAATACCAGCTTCTACTGGTAGCTACCCTGTGATGGATTAGTGGCTCGTCCTGGAGCAGTAATGCAACTCGACCACTTAACACTACGGAAACTCAAGATAAGGCGACGTATGGTCTAGTTTCTAGCTGTTGATTAGTTTAAGATTTAGAATCTAAACTGAGTTTGTGTGGCAAACTCTCACAATTTACAAACTGAGAGAGAAGGTAAAATAACTAACAAATGCTTTAACCATACAAACCTGCTCCTCCCTGTCATTAATGGCTTGGTTGGCCAGCACCAGCTGTAACAAAGTTATGTTATAATCTGTTATTATAATCTGCTACACGCAATTGTAATTCTAGAGTCAAAAAGTCTAGATCTCAAATTTACTGTAAAAATTTAATTACATATTCAACGTATCATATCCAACATCAACAGAATGCCTCACTCCATAATTATACAATCATCATCGCAGTGACACATAACAACCTCAGTGTTTACTCGGTTCCTACCTGTTTGTCTATAGCAGCGTATTCTGCTGCTTCAAATATTCTCTGGCCTACAACCAATGTTCGTAAACCTTTCTGTAAACGAAAACAGGAAATTTTAGTTCATGCAGCAAGTAGGAGGGTCGCTATCTCGCACAGCTTCGATGTAAATCGCAGCAAGCACAAACACACCGCTCCAGTAAGACGCACTTGTCAATGTTTGTCTCTAAACTTTCTGAGTCAGCTGTGTGTACTACGTGAACGAACTTGGTCATTAGAAAACAACAATAAACGATTAAAAGAAAAGAAAAACTACGAAAAGCTTAAAATCTTCACGTACCGTGGCGTAGTAATTGACGTCATCCAAAGTAACGTTATGAGGCCCAGTCTTCACTCGGTCTAAGATGGCTGTTTCAGCCCCTTTTGTAACCATCAGAATTGTATCTACAAGACAAAACAGACTTGCCTTATTATTAGTTCGCTGTGAATACGAATGTACCGTTGCCCTGCTGCTTACTAAAGATTGGTAATTTCGTTGTAACACCGTCACTTAGAAAGACAAAACGCAAGAGATGTGTGTGTGTGTGTGTTTCCAAGCTTTCTTAATCACAAAATAAAAACTTGTTCCAATAAAACTGAGTCAGTAAAAACTGAGAAATTACTGCAATCTTGGTATGAATTTATTAAACAGGCTGCAGCATGGAAAGTGTCGTATCTGCGTTCTATTTTTGTATACTCATAGAGTACCATAACACTCATTCGCTCTTTCCTCGCCCATTTGTGTTACTGCACTTGTAAACACAATCGTACAAGCGCTCTATTCATTTCAGTTACAACAGTTCTTTACTCACCGTCAGGAGTGTTGACAATGACACTCATTCGTTTCCTGGTGGAGTCGAACTCAAGTACATGAAGCAGAGTGTATCTGTGGCAGAACATTTACATCATCAAAATTATTAAAAGCTAAGCCGACGGCAAAATAACGAAATATCGCATCAGTTATTTCTGTGAAATGAGCGATATTCTCCACATCCGACAAGAATCGTTTGCCCCACATCTTCAAAAACTGAAGAACTGTTGTTGTGCTAAGCTGCGAGCACCTTAACTTCCACACGTTTCAAGGACCTAGGAAAATAATTTTCAATTTCGCACTTTTTCCAGACTTTCCAGGCGAACCCTGTTTACTGCTTATCATTTCTACCAATGACATCAAAACAATTATGTCATTAAAATATATCGATACTGTCCTTTGTAGATCACGTTAAGAGTAGGCAATTCCAAAAAAGCGAGAGTTATTTCAAAAAATTTCTTTAGGGGCGGAAGTGACAACAGTTGAACTCAGATCCATTCTAAACATGCGCTCACCTTTTAACTTGGTTTCCAATCTTTAATTCTAAATCATCTCCTACTTTCCCTTGAAATGTTATACCAAACCTAAAAGAAATTCAACAGGTGCGACGTGAGATGAGAAGACCAGAGAATGTTCGGCCTGGTTCTGTTGCACGGTGAATGTACACTGCCATCAAAGCATCAAACCGGGCCACGCGTGTGTATGCACAAATAAAAGAAGTTGAAAAGCAAACCTTGCAGCAGCTTCTACAAGAGCCTTTTCATCGGGAGAGGATGCCTGGAAGTAACAAAGAAAGATTGATAAAACCTCTGATAAGAAACAAGTAACAAACTCTCTCTGCTGTGGATGGATTTCTTCATTAAATTAAACTGAAACCACAGCTGTATCTTCAATACAGTCTCAAGCCTAGTTCAGGCGCGCATGAAAACATACATGTACAAACGTTGTCAAGATTTCAAACTTTCACTCACATTTACATGGTAAAGGTACATTTAACCTACGGTCGTTTTGATTCTACCTACTGAAGATTAACCTACGGTCGTTTTGACTCTACCTGGCAATGGTACATTTAACCTACAGTCGTTTTGACTCTACCTGGCAATGGTACATTTAACCTACAGTCGTTTTGACTCTACATTTAACCTACAGCCGTTTTAACTCTACCTGGTAATGGTACATTTAACCTACAGTCGTTTTAACTCTACCTGGTAACGGTACATTTAACCTACAGTCGTTTTACCTCTACCTGGTAATGGTACATTTAACCTACAGTCGTTTTAACTCTACCTGGTAATGGTAAGGATATTCAGCATCTGGGTTAGTTTCTGGTGAGGCTTGCACGGTATGACAGAGCGCCAGCGCAAGGTAAAATTCCACTATTTCAGCCTGCAAATAACATCACCATATTAGGTAATAAGCTGACCAAATTTATTATGCCGCGTAGCTGATCTAAGAAACAACACAACAAATGCACACATATTCATAACACTCACATCAAAACAGACTTTACTGGTATCGGTTCTGAACTTTTGCTTTCAGTTGATATCTTGAAATATCCACGTCAGTGGTACATTGCAATTTCATTGTTCTAAAGGCAATTTGCTGGTTTGGAATAATGTCTGGTTGGCCTTGGTTCTTGTAGTGGCGATAAGCTTGGTTTTCACGAGCGACAGAAGGAACGGAAGCGCGAGCGGAGCATAAGAACTTTTCAGTGCAAATATTGTAAAACGGAGACGGATAGTAACAGATTAAAACCTTCTATTCTTCTCCGTTTTACAGTGTTTATATGGAAAACGTCTTATGCTCCATTTGCGCTTCAGTTCATTACATCGATCGTAAAAAAACAAGCTATAGTGCAGTGAAAATAGATAGCATTTATGGATTATCAAAAATACGGTGTTACTGTTACTATTATTGTTATTATTTTTTATTGATATATTTTATGAATATAAAGAACATGCGTAACTAACCTGGACATTGTTGACTGAAAGTGATGAAGCGTTGCCTCCATGCTGACCACCTGGATATAACCGCTTGTCAATTTCCTGATTAAATGAATTAAGATCTATTATAATTAAATATCCTTAATGAAATAAAATACAACAACAAACGATATATTTGTTTCGACTGGCGTTAGGTCAATATGGAACGTTACGTACTGTCATTGCATAGTTTGGAGAGTATTGATATTCACCCAGGACTCCATTAGTTATAATGGCGCCAGTTATAGAGATAAGGTAAGAAGCGACTAAGCTAAGACTCGTTTACTTTATGTGAACTTACTCGTGAATACAAACAGTTTTATTACACAATTAATATAAAATATTAATTACTGTTTACGGTAAATTACTCACAATATATCTGGTGCCCCCCACTGAGCACTCTCTAAACTGCATGTCATTCTCCGTCAATGTTCCTGTCTTGTCCGAAAACACATACTCCACCTGCCAAATAACAACAACTAGAAATGTTAGGCAGCATTCAACAATTTGTTACAACTTTGATTACGAACAATTCTCGTTTGAAACATATATTCGTACTACGATACTTTTCTCAGTTCTTCCATGTAATCTTGCAATTAAAGAAACTCCACATCCAGTCAAGTAACATATGTTGTTGGTGTGAACTCAAGCCTTGTCCCAATCTCCTAATTCCAAAACTTTTTGCCCTCAACTTTCCTTTTTCCAGTAACCCCATCAGAATAGAAAATGCACATGCGTAATTTATAGCAGGAGACGAGTGCTGGCAGATTTCCAAGATGGCGCCTCAAAACTACTTATATACAGGAAAAGTACAAGCAACCCTTTTCGACCGCAAACTAACCTTCGCAGTCAAAAGCAAGATCAGAGATATTTTTTAGAGTCCTGCAGGCAAGTTTCTGAAATTAGTAATGGTTAGCCTTTTTTCCCATCCATACCTGGCTTGGAAGCTCAAACGATGAGGTTAGTTAACTATCTCGCTTATGATCTCTGTTTGTACTGCTTACAACTGGGGATCTTTGAGAAGGAGTTGAAATTATCTATCTTGATAGTTCATTTGCAAAACGACAGAACCTACCTGTCCCAATTCTTCATTGAGGTCGGATGTGTTCGGCACCGCAGGCTCATCTGTGTCCTTTGTAAAACATATCGGGTTTATTACTTTTTAACTTCTGCCTAATGTTATTATTTATCGCTTTCTTGAGGATCATGTTAACTAGCTCAGTGGATTTTTTTAAGTCACGGTTTATGTGATTGTACTCTTGTTCTCGAGTTCTTGTCAGACGTTACAATAAGTTGTACCCACAAAGTCAATGACAATGAACGAATTGAGTATTTCTAGTTTGTAAGGTTTAATGTGTTTGTATCAATGCGCAAGAAGAACACAATGTCACAGTAAACTTGCTTTTACTTCCACCCTGTCGCACCAGTTACTGTTACAATCAATGGAAGTTAAATGTGTGACTCGTAGTCATATGATAACTATTGTAGCTAGGTTCAAAGTTTTTTCACTCCAACTCATTCCACCTAGCCTCGTGCTCACATAATTGAATGCGTAATCTGACAGGTACAACAAAGATGTTCTGTCTGCCACTGCCGCATAATTTTGGTTCCGTTGACTAAAATTAGTTTATCAAGAAAGCACTCACGGGATTGTACATCTTGTAATCCCACGCGAAAAACATGGCTCCAATAAACTTCTGAAGCTCTGTGGAACAAAAACATAACAAAACATTAGGCAGAATGGCCGGACCCATCTGGGTCTCAACTGCTACATGCATGATAATTTAACTGCCTGCTCTGTGACTGTTTGTCTGGTTTAAAACGGTTTCACTGTTATAAATCTTTGCAGTATACAGAATGAAAGATTTGTCAAATATTCTTAGCCATTAATCAGTTGAGAGAGGGAGAGAACATTGTTTATCGAGTTCATGTGTCTGTTTCAGTTCTTAAATATTCTTCACCAGCTGCGTTATTTTAATTGTGCATCACCTGGCATAGTCTTAACTTAACTTGATTGATATTACTTATTTTAATCGTGCATCACCTGGCATAGTCTTAACTTAACTTGATTGATATTACCTAGTTACTGCCTGAACTACTTACTGCCTGAATCAATTTTTAGCAACAACTTACCTACAGTTACATAGAGAGAAATGGGTATGACATAGTTGTACAGCACAATAAACACGAAGAGATCTACTATAAATCCCTTTCCAGCCTGCAAAGGAGAACAAGAGAATGAAATATATAACAAAAAGCAACAATCATTTCATTACTTTTCCACTCATTTTTCCAATCAATATATATCTCTTGTGAATTTCTGTGTTTCAACAATAAACATATAAATCAAAATCCAAGTCCAGATTGACCCCTACAGCACTTCCTTAACCATGCCTTGAATAATATCTCGTGAAAAAATTGTTTTAAACAGAATGTCATCATAATCTGCAACTAATAGCTAATCTCTGGAGCCAGAACATACACTAACAGCCTTTGGAAACATACCAATGCTTAATTCATGAACTAGTGATATATCCACAAACATCTTGCAAAACTCGTCGGTCAACCAGTGAAGAAGTTGAGACAATCTGCTTCAATAGTAAAACAGAACTCTACAAACTATATTGACAAAAATCTCATAACAAAGTGCAACTATTTTCAAAGAAGAAAGTTTGTGTTTGTGTTTCTGACTACTGATTTATTGCCTCAATTTCAATTTCTGCCATTCCAGAGGACCTTCTTTCACAAAACTGAGTGTGGACAGAGACGTGAAGCTCTTCATCTAGTCTCTGACTACCAATCTATTGCTTCAGGTTGGATGCAATTCCCGAGGACGTTCTTTCGCCACTCTGTCTGATGACAGAGATGTGAGGTCCTTCATCTAGTCTCTTAATACCAATTTTTTGTTCTAAGTGCAATTCCCACTATCGCTGAGGACCTTCTTTTGCAACACTGGCTGTCCCTCATGTACTCTCTGACTACCATTCTATTATTCCAGCTTCAATTCCTGCCATTTTTGAGGACCTTCTTTCGCTACCTTCCTGCAGACAGAGATATGAGGTCCTTCATCTACAGTGGTCTCCCAATGTTGAATTGGACACTCAAAGCTAAGGAACCCAAGCACTTCTCAATTGGAGCTGGTTAATGCTGGTGTTCTTTGTGTACATCTCATCTATTAAAACTTAAGAACTGTTGTAATTGGGACAAACTGCAGCAGTGTATTTGTCAACAAAACTAAAATAATGGAATCGTTCAACTTACACTTCTGCCAGAGGTCTCAGCAGTGCCAGGGGACAAGGTAGTGGTGTGTTTCCAGTACTTGAGGGCGGCACACAGAATACCTTGCATCAGCAACACCACAAGGAAAACAATCAAAAAGGAATTCATGGTTCTGAAAAGGAAGTAGAAGATGATGACATTCATTAACGTAGTAACATGTCTGAGAAAACAGGAGACAATGAAGAACGTTATTTTGACAATAAATTGTTTGGCAGTTTAGCGTCCCTCAAGCTGCACCACAACCTATATATATTTAATTCCATGTAGTGAGAAAGCTAGCTGTCGAGTTAGTGAGCAAAAACAAAGACAAAACAACGTTTAAAGGCAACAGAATCCAGAACAAATGTAAGTTGTTTAAATCAGGAACGCACAAATAACGTTAAACCAATTTCAGAGTATGGAGATATACACGTCCCAACACAGGCCATATATGTTAACTATAACATTCACAAATAAGATCTACATAAATAATCCCAAAGAGAACCTACTTTTCCACAGTGGAGAATTTGTGTGGGGCCTCTTTCTGGTTGAGTGCCATCTGTAAAGAGGTTAATTACGATTTATGATTTTGGTCTTCATCATATTCAAACATTCATTTTGAAAAACAATTCTTTAGTCATAATAATTTATTATTAAATAATAATTGCAGGTTTGACCTCTGGTGACGTTCAATAAACTAACATTACACACTGCCCCCCCCCCCAAAAAAAAAATGCAGTGCATAACAGGTGTTTGAATTGCAATTAATCCTTTAAGTCATACAACACAGGACCATTATTTAACAGCAATTGGGATTTCCAAACACACAAGCCAATCACAAATAAGGTGTTAAAACATGAACAAATAAAACCTCTGAGGCATAAATTGCTTTTATTCTTATTCTTGTTATAAATAATACAAGTGTATTGATGAATCATTGACATCAACTAAGAACACTGTTTTTGCTACTGGTACTTTCTTTCATATTTCAACATTTTCTCTTCTGCTAAAACCACCAAAGAGAATTTACTTTCCCACCTAGAACAAAATAATGTCAGAAGATTTTACAATTTCTTGACAATCCAGTTTATATTGTGAATTACCTATAAAATACCTTGATACTTAATTCCTTTTTGGAAGGCAAACCTAAATTGAAATTTCCACCAGATTATACATACACAGACTATAACAAATGTCACCAACCAACCTTAGTTTCCTTCCCAGTGTACACTGCAATCCCTGAAAGCACACACAAAATTGATTAATGGTGATGTCATCATACACTGATCATTTAAACATGAGTGCTCTGCCGCTCTCTGTCTTGGTTGTTTTCCCATTCACCATCATCACCTCCTCCAAACCGTCACTTTCATTATCATCTCAACTTTATCATCATCTCCTCCAAACCACCAACCTTATTCTCATCACAACTCCATCATCATCTCTCCAAACTGTCACCCTCATTCCTATCTCAACTCCATCATCATCTCCCCAAACTGTCACCCTCATCCCTATCTCAACTCCATCATCATCTCCCCAAACTGTCACCCTCATCCCTATCTCAACTCCATCATCATCTCTCCCCACTGTCAGCCTCATTCCTATCTCAACTCCATTATCATCTCTCCAAACTGTTGCCCTCATTCCTATCTCATCTCCATCATCATCACTCCAAACTGTAAGCCTCATTCCTATCTTAGCTTCATCATTATCTCTCCAAACTGTCAACCTCATTCCTATCTTAGCTCCATCATCATCTCTCCAAACTGTCACCATCATTCCTATCTCAACTCCATCATCATCTCTCCAAACTGTCACCCTCATTCCTATCTCAACTCCATCATCATCACTCCAAACTGTCAACCACATTCCTATCTTAGCCCCATCATCATCTCTCCAAACTGTCACTATCATTCCTATCTCAACTCCATCATCATCTCTCCAACCTGTCACCCTCATTCAGGACTGTCTGAACTCCATCATCATATTTTCTAAACCGTCAGCTTCATTCCTATCTCAGCTCCATCATCATCTCTCCAAACCATCATCCTCATTCCTATCTCAACTCCATCATCATCTCCTCTAAACTGTCAACATTATTCTCTCATTTAGCTCCATCAATCATCTCTTCTATTTAAACTGTCAGCCTCATTATCATCTCAACTCCATCATCATCACCTCGAAACTGCCAACCTCGTCTTCATGTCTTTCTCATCACCTTTGTACTGTCGTAATCAACATAATCCTCGAGTTACCCTCATATGCAACTGACTCCATCAACCTCATCTATCATTTTGTTCATCTCATCTCATTTTCTATTAAACACTCCATTGTTGCAGACATACTGACCATTTGAAGACATTTCCAATTACTAGCACAAGTTCTTACCATACACCAAACCATCCACTTAGAAATTTGCTTGAACATTCACATGAAGTTGATGGGGGGAAAATTGGTAAATGTTACACACATTTCCTGGTGACACTGACAAGAACATGGAAAGAGGAACACATCCACTCACACTCCACATTTTCCAGATAATTATTGTTAAACAGACTGGTATGCACCATGATTGTATTTATGTAAATGGTAAACACCTTATGTTTGCAAATGGTGCAAAACCTACCATTAATATACTCTGTGTTTTTGAGTCTTGCACCTCGAAGAAGAAGGTTTTGGGGACCAAGTGCCCTAGGAGTAAGCACAGACAAGAAATGGCATCAATAGAGGAGCGAGCGTGGTGGGAGAGGGGCTAATGGTAGGTGGAAGGGGGGTCATTGGCCCTGTGACAACACTCAGCCTGGAGCGCTAAAGTATACATGTACCTTCTGTAAGTCGCATGAATATGCAATGCATTATGATATAACTTACTTTGTTATTTCCTCAGATCCTGTGTCTGTGAAAACCATACGACCTGAGAAACTAAATAGGAAAAAGAAAGTTGGATAAGTTTTCATTCACAGTAAGGCCTTTATAACCAGTTGTCAATAGTGATTGAAGCAACATACCTATAAAGATCTGCATGAGGATGCTGGCATTCAACACGAGCTGATATACAGGCTAGGTCATCCACTGACTGCAAACTGGCTGTGTTGGACAAAGATGAGCGTAACTGAAATGTAAAAATATGAGATACATTTTAATTATTTGACTCTTTTACTACACTGACAGTAACTGACCATGTTTGACAGCTGAGTGCCTGCAATGGCAATAGCTATATTGTAACTACTAATAGAGTAGCTTGTTATAGCACTTGTAAAGCATCAGCAACTATCATTGCCATTGTTCTAATATTGTGTGCACACCACTGCAATAAATTTGGCTTTATTTCTAAAAGGTACAGCTGTGAAACCTCACAGCACTTTCAAATTTCACTCCGTCGTCCTACGTGTACATGCGTAGTACACCACTAGCTATCAGAGTGTCTAATCCAATAAAAAACTATTATATAATCATTATAATAATTCAAAATGTACAAACCTTCAAATTAGTCTCTCCATCAAGGTTAGCAGTTGTGATATGACAATTCCCTTCAGGATCGTTGGAGGATAGCACCACAAGATCACAAGGAAATTCCTCATTATCTTGTACTCTGACTATATCACCGACCTGCATTTGGTAAATGAAATAATTATCTATAAGACATTATAACAACTTGACAAGTTCTATCTAGGTTTCTTCTAGTTTTAAGTGTAAAAATATGTGACAACTCCCTTTAGGGACACTGGTACAAACAAGAGTTTTCAGCTAAATATTTCATTGATATCTTACCAGAATATCTTTGGATGCTACATCTTCAAACTTGTTATGTCTCACTACTTGTGTAGGTCGATTGTTCACTTCATTGTCAGCCTTGTGGCGTATCCAATCTTCATAGGCCTGATGATGTTGTTTAAATTCAGTTTACATGCATCTAATATCACATATAGACACAGAAGGAACGACATATAGTCCAATCACAATTTAACTAACCTGTTTAATGGCTGTAACAGTAATAACAAAGACCAATGGCAGGATGCTAGTAACTGGGCTGACAGGGCTGTCGATCACTGGGAGTAACTAACAAGAACGATTGTTTGCAATGTTAAAGACTAATTCATTATATTCACATGACTGTACAAGTGTATCTATACAGTGCAAGGATAACGCCTAATGCTACAACTCCAGTGCATCTGAGCCTAGAAATCACAAGAAATTTTATACATAATAGAATGAAGCTTCATCTGTACTGGTTATTGCAAACATTAATTGTATATTAAACTTTGATACATAGCACAATGAGTCTTAAAGCATTTTAAGCTTTCAACCCGAACACAGATCTTGTTCGTTGTACTAATAATGTATAATGGAAATTAATACATGTTTACAGTAATCAAATATTATTAATATATCTCTGATGTGTAAATACAGGATGGTCTAAATTATATACATATTGTACATTACAGTATGTTGTGGCATCAAACTTTAATTTCTCTATAAGTTTCAAGGGTATGCTGTTAATAGTATGAGTTATATATACCGTCCTATAAATTAAATAAAAATATAGTTATCTCACCTGAATTATTCCCATACAAAGAAAATAAAAATTTGCTATTCGACGGAACTGTTCAAACAAATTCTTTGGGATAAAATTCCACAATGTATACTGCAAACAAACACACAAAAAAAAAGTTATATCTCAGGATTTGACATATTTTTTAAATGGTTAAATTAATATTAATTTATTGTTGAAAATTGCGACTAGAAGTCTGACCCTCCATGTCTCCAAACATCCCCCATTCAAAGCTCCAGATCTCATATCATTTAAGCACAAAATGACTGTGCTTGCAAACTACATTTTGCTTTCACCTCATCAGTCGCTCACCATTTTTATTTATTGGTTTTCATTAGCATGTTCAAACTTTCAAAAGTTAAAGAACAATTTCACTTGGGACTGCATGATTTCAATTGGTTATTTTTGAAAGTGTGTCTTATCAATACAAAATCTCATTGTAGGTTACACATATGTTTACCTTTGATGTTTCAATTACATTGTTAGCAAATTGCTTGTGTCTAATCTCCACTTCAGGGTCATCACTAGGAAACCGGTTGAGTACATACACTGTTCTCCACTCCCCTTCATAATGGTGGGTGCCTGTGATAAAATCCTGTAGGGAAACAAAGAAACCATACGGGGGACAATACTTCATGAAAATGCCACTGACAAATATATTAAACAAGAATATTTTACAACTCACAAGTCCACTTCAAAGCCATTAGTTCAAGGCTGGCTCTTATCTGTGGTTGCCACAGACATTTAATAAGTAAATAAGATTGTATGACTCCTCCTGGATACAGTAGGACACTTAAATCCATCACCAACTAGCTGCCACAAATGGAACAAAGTGTCTTGCTCAAGAACATAGCACAGTGGTCTGGTTGGAGTTTGAACTCACAGCCCAGGCTCACAGCTCAAGTTAGATACATGCTAACTGCTGGAGCAGGACAAGTAAAGTGTCGTTTTCAAGGACACAACACAGTGGCCTGGTCAGGGTTTGAATTGACAACCGTTGGGTTACGAGTCAGACACTCTAACCGCTCGACGACTGACTGGAGCAACTCAAGTAAAGTGTCTTGCTCAAGAACACAACACAGTGGTCTGCAAGCTGGGGTTTGAACTGACGACTGTTGGGTTACGAGTCAGACGTGTTAACTATTTGATGACTGGGGTGAGCATGGTACATTGTATGGACTAACTATAAGTACACTGCATGTACTAAATAATATAGCAGGAGAAAAAAGACTTATTTTAACTGATTTAAACAGTAACTATAACAAAATAAAATTATATTACATTGAAACCATTAATTTCTTAATTATAACATGCCCCTGAACATTTTAATTGCCACTTTAATTTTAATTTTAGGAACCTAGAGAAAGAATCTTGTTGTATAAGCACTGTTCCATGTACAGGTAATTAAGGCTCTGATTAATTTAACAATATAGTCACCAAACTTTCAAATGGTAGTGTTTAAAAACATAAAAAAGATGTAGAAGATAAAGTTTGGCTCACTAGGCTGGGAGAGTTCTTTTCTCAGTTGGCACTTTGCATAGCATGTGCATGGCTTGGCATAACTTCCAATGATGTGTGATCAATTCTAATATTACAGGTACATGAATTAACATAATCCAAGTTGCAAAGTAACTAATTAATTCATGTATCACCCTAGCTACTGAGTATTAACATAATATATAAATTACCTTTTAAAAGATATTCAATCCACAGCTAGCTTTTCTACCCTGCGAGCAGAGGCCTTTCATATCCCCACGAAGAAACGAGGAGAAAGAAAGACTTTCTTTCTCCTC
>JANSTR010026121.1:0-13590 GCA_025434805.1 Antipathozoanthus remengesaui | reverse complement strand
CGGACAAGACTTAACAGGAGTCCAACGTATACCAGCGAGTGGAGTTGTAGACGTGGTTTGTTCTATTTATTCTACAACAACAACAACAACAACAACAAGAGCCAGTGCAGCAACAACAACAGGAACAACAAGAGCCAGCGCAACAACAACAACAACAACAAGAGCCAGCACAACAACAACAACAACAACAAGAGCCAGCACAACAACAACAACAAGAGCCAGCACAACAACAACAACAGCAACAGCAACAACAAGAGTCAGCACAACAACAACAACAACAGCAACAACAAGAGCCAGCGCAACAACAACAACAACAACAGCAACAACAAATGCCAGCACAACGACAACAACAACAACAAGAGCCAGCACAACAACAACAACAGCAACAACAAGAGCCAGCGCAACAACAACAACAACAAGAGCCAGCACAACAACAACAACAACAGCAACAACAAGAGTCAGCACAAGTTTCCTCTTCTCAGTCAAAAATTCTATCGGATTGCACAAAGCCGACTTGTGAGGAGTAACCGGTAAATTAGGGTTACAGTGGTAGCGTAGCATACCCTGTCCTATTTAACCCTTTCGATTCATTTCCACTAATTGTATGAACATCTGTTGCCTACTCAGTGTTATTACGTTGATAAGTTTAGGAATAGGGGAACTAGCGCCTCAGAATCTCAGTCTCTTTGCCTTTAAAAAATTCAAAATTCTCATAACTTGGTCATAAGAAATTTATGGAGACAAGGGTTATGAGAGTTTATCACTTCATCGTTTGCGTCTTGGGTGGGAAACGATGAGCTCTATGACACGCTGCCAAAATTTAATAACCGTCACCACGTACTTTCCCCAGTTGCTTCGTTTCCAAGGAAAAATATACACTGTCGCTTGACCTCAGTTGCGACATATGGCGGCATATCAAAGGGTATTGTCGCAAAGATCAAAACAGCTCGTGAAAACCCCACGAACTTTCTTTTTATTTGCGAACCGACTGAGTTATTGTAGCTTTATATATGACACAAGTATTCAAAATACAAGATATATATATATGCCCAAGACCTATGATTTACATTAACCATAGCAAATATTTACAGAACAAACATACTTTTTCATTTGCGAAACTATCAAAATCATTGGAATTTAATATGCGGCTGTCAACCCTTAGTCCTTCTAAGCCCAAGAGTGTAAAGGTTTAAAAAACTGAAAGAGATATGCATTTCGGCTCAATGACAAATACGGACTTTTGAATTTTCACGTTGTGCGAAATCGGATATTCTTTGTTTATGGCTGTGATTTATTTCTCTATGTCAGCTCGCTCCGCAAACAGACCGTATGCACATGTAATATATGTACAATAAAATGGCCGGCAATCGCGATTTCTTCAAGTGCCTTAATCTAATTAACACACTATCTAAGTGAAAAATCCGCGACCACTTTTAAAGTGTTAAATTGTAGAATATTTGTTTTCCCTGCACTGTGAGGTAAAACGGCGTGATTATATATTAGTTAAGAATCTTCGATACCCTTAGCAAGTCTTTGCGATACTTTGCGACGATATACTCGGCCAAATTCCAAGTGTATGTTTTTGGTAATTGTTGTAAATATTTATACAGGTTCTAATATATTTATATATAATAAAATATGCAAAGTTACCTTGTACAATCAAGAGCAGAATATGTATCCAGCTAGTCTTTTCACTGTATCTCCTCAGATTCCGTCATGAGTCCGGCGGTGTCTTAATTCCTGGAACAATGAAAACGAATAAGGATAGACATGGTGTCAAGAAATTGTCAAATTGGCTAAAAATATCCCACGTCTGAGTGACCCGTCTGTTGCCATTAGGATGCGTCGCAATATAATACTGTTATCAGCGTTTTTAAAAGTTATTCATTTCTAAAAAAAGCTTTTGGTTTTGGTTTGTATTTCATTCCTTGACAGGGGCTAGGCCAGTCAGAACTTGGTCAAAATGCAAATGATAGTCCCTTGATAATAAATATTCTCTTTGCGGCGCTTTCGGCCATATTTATATTTAAAATATCAATTTTTCATGTTCCGATTCAATCCCAAATCACCAATAGTGTTTACAACTGAAGATCATTGTCCTACGACACAATACGCCAAGATAAACCTCGGTCTTAACTTAGTTCCGGTTTTTATTTATCTGTGAAATCCGCCAGACTCTCAATGCTTTTCTTTATCATTTCATATGACCGCTCAACTATTATGTGTATGTGTGTGGGCTGATGGGATTCTCTCATAACGAATATATGCTTTGTAAAATTACAAAGCCTTTACTTTATGCTGCAAAGCGGCTTATTCGGGTCTAGTCTAAGTGGAATTACACGCTTCCACGTGCCGGGAAATTGAGCAAGTGCTGGACTGCATTCTCGAGGAGACTTCATTTTGAGGCGGAAGGGAGGATGCCTGATTTCCAGGCTACGTGCTGTTTACCTCTGACCTACAGTGTGAACCTGTATGGTTTGTTTTTCTAGGACGATCCACAGTCCACAACTATGCACTAAGAAGAGGTATGGCTGATTGCGAAAGAGTTTGGCAGCCCATCCTATCTTATCAACTTACCACTCGACGGAGAAAGTGACTTCCAAGCCAGTGAACAAGGAAAATGTGTACTTTAAGCGCAAAAGCACAAAATAAAAATCTCTGCCGCAGTTCAATACTAAATTGCGCGACACTCCGTTCTATCGAAAAATGCTGTCGAAAGAAATTGCAAGTTTTTTGCGTTAAGCGAGGCAGAAGGTTGCTGATAATAATCGGTAATTAATCAGCCAGTTTAGTTTCGCGTTTACCCAGCCTATAAAATGTGGTCTGGTGTAATCTCTTCCCCACTTAGTACGACGCCAGCACGGCGCCTGTGTTATGTGTTCGCGGGCGTTTTGTTCGTTCTGACGGCAGCTCTTTCTTCCCGATGTGTGTTAATCAGTTTTTGTCTTGTGCCCGCAAGGCTTTTTAAGTAGAAAACCAATGAAAGTTTACACTATCTAATACATCTTCTTGCATGCAATTTCTTTTCTAAATAGAAATTTTTGGATGTGACAAGAGAAATATTATTTGTTTGGATTTCAAGAAAGCTGAAATAATGCTTTAGCCAAGCGGTAGATATGTAATTACACACTATGCAATTTTGTTTTTAAGATTGATAAGTTAAACTCTTGAAAAATATGGATAATTGCATGGTATAGTTGGGTCGACTACCCCCAAGGGACATACAGACTATTTGGGAACACAATAGCCGTTTTGCAAACTAATCAGTGACCAGTGTTGTCACTAAAGCAGATTGAGTCACGGCTGCTTAATTAGAGAAAGTCAAAATTACGTGTAAAGTTATTTTTGCAGCGTATACGACTGCAAAAAAAAAATCAATTAGTTTCTGCTCCAAGTAAACACCAGACTATAGCACTGAATTATAATGAATGCATAAAAACACTAAAGTATGCAGATCTGTACATCAAATATTCAGGTAATCCACTTATTTCGAATGTCGTTCATGAACTGCATCGTTGCTAAATGCACTTTGTGAAAATTGTCACTGATTTCGTTTCTAAATGCACTTTGTGAAAATTGTCACTGATTCTTGACACAGTTCCGATCGGAAGCTCCAAAAATGTACCATCCTTGTCAGAATTCGTGTCAAGGTGGGGCAAGAATAGAACGCGAAACTTAGCTATTTGCCGACTGTTGAAACAAGACCAAATAATTAAACTTCCTTTGATAAACAGTGTTTTGATGGTTTATCAAATCTACAACAACTTGTGATGAATGATGGTATGTGGGCGATCCATATCAAGGCTGCGAAAATGACTTGTTTTGGATCTGAGAAGAAAGAAAACGCGAAAGACACCGAACGAAGTCACAGCAGGAAGTCAGTTTTCGCGTCTAAATCCGTGTAAACACTCTTATTCTTCATTTCAGTTTTCTAAATAGGCGAGCCACTGTGAATCACAGTTGTATAAATAGTGTTTATATAACTTCTTAAAGCAAAATTTAATAAAAGATAAATATATTTCACCGCACACTTATACTGTCGCCAGGTAACTTGTCGTGCACGTTCTTTTAAAAAAACTAAACGCTTCTGTGTTGATCTGATCCCCGAGTCATTTGTGGACCGCGGTCACAACTAGTTGCCTGCAAATGGCAATGCCATGAACTTAGAGTTATGAAAACCTATTACATATTCGACGCAGAAGAACTGCTTTGCAACTCCATGCAAACAGTAAAAGTTATTTCAATAGAAAAATGTCTCTTAGCGAGTTCGATTCAGCCCAACTTGAGCACTCGTCAGTATGGAGATGAAATGATTACACCAATCGGCATTGTTTTGTTCAGTGCAAATTATTGAGGTAGCAGTTTCGTTCACTTTTTAGTCTCTTAGGGCTCGATTTTCTTTTACAGAATTAATGCTGGATTTCTACAAATAATAAAAAATACCTTTTCTAAGTCCACACTTAGAATGCTAGTTGAACTGAAGCTGCTGTGTTTCTACTCGCGGTCTTGGAGTCCTTGAGTTATTGTGAACGCCGAAGGGCACGGACGGTATATGCCAGTAAATGGCTCACCATGAACACCAAAACTGAGTGTAACTTGAGCCGGTACGGGAAGTTTTTTTGAGACTGCAAGGTTTAAGCTGCAAAGGCATCAGCACTTAAGGACTTGGCTTGTATTTCTCACCACAACAACAAATATCTGATTCGCTTTCGCTCTGTTCTGGCGCGCGAACAAAGGCCATTCATTCAGATCAGGTCTCTGGAGACGCTAGCGATGGTATGCTTGCACGAAGGGAATTTCAATTGTTGTTTGGCCGCTTCGGCTCAAGCGAATGATAATCTCGTTAAGGCTTCAGACAGTAATGAGTGCGTGACTTCAGCGACCACCATTCTTTACTTTCTTTTATTGTAACGATTACTCGAACAATAATTGACTGATCTTCATAGGTCGAAATTTGAAAACAAGATAGGAACTAACATCAACAAGCAAGAGTAGCGGACTACATTCTGAAAAAAAAACATTACTTGCATGTCAAAAACTCACATTTTTTTCAACTAGCCATGTCGTTATAAATATCTCAAATGCAGTTTGCATAAATCGCAAGAATACGTGCTTTCTTCTGGCCGTGTCTTTATCCATGATGATATTGATAATTAGATTTTTCAGCTAAGTACGCATGCAGATATTCTGGTAAAAATTGTGCGTAAGCTCTTAATGATGACAACATATCTAGGCATAACGGGCATGAAGCTTTAGCGTCCCTAATCCGACGAAGTGGCGAGGACAGCATTTAGACCTTCTTTCACAGTTTCAGCAGAAATCAGAATTCACAAACTTCCTGTATTTAATTAATGTACTTTTTATAAGCTTTTCTGTTCGTGAGTGATATGAAGAAAGAAAATAAACAACTACATTTCTTGATAGAAATTTCTTACCAATTGTCATGAAATTCAAAAGTTAACTAATATAAACTCAGTAACTGTAATTCTTGACAGACACCAAGTTTATAGAACATCGCTGTCTCTTATAATAATACAACTGGCACGAATGTGTGTCGCGAAAAACGCGTACCATATATATATATATATATATATGAACTCGATGTAGTTTATGATTAACAAATGGTGTGACGCCATGGCTACGGATTTTTTTTCAAGAAGCTAGTACCCCCAAGAGTTGGTTTTGAAACGAATAACAATCGACCAACTTTGACATATACTTATTAAATACTCGTAGAAGATTTCTAATTGTTAGTGGCATATTTGACTGTGATTTCGAGACAAGCACACAGAGTTTAAAACAGAACAATTTTCAATGCGGTTACCTTGGCAGGCAAATTCCTTGTTTTGTCAGTGTGTGTACTGAATGCAAGTCCTCCACAAAAATATAAGTTTTCCCAGTTCACCTTGAAGCTAAAAGTGAACATGAATTATAACTTGTTGAAAAAATCAAAACACTACATGCGGCATTTTCCTGATTTCTGAAATCTTGCATACAATAATATATGGAATTGTAGCATGAATAATAAATAATGAGTGATTCACTCCCAGCCAAAATTTGCAATTTATTTCATTGTTCGAAAAGGCAACATGAATTGATGAAACCTCATGAATCAGTTGTTCCCGTTAATTGCTGACTGAAAACATCCGACAGCCGTGGGAACATTGGTAATTTCTTCTTTCATAGTTAGCCGGCTATTTGCCGAAGTTAAATTTGCAGAACTCTTGAGCAAGTATCAAGTTTTAACAAAGTACACTTATGAAAAAGAGCCGTAGATTAATTACGAATGAGAAGTGTCAACATTTTTCATACTGAAGGAGAATTGGAGTAACAGATATTACTTATTCACTCCATCCACAGATTAAACGACAACCAAAATGTGAAATGAAATACCAATCAAAAGTTTTGCTATTTTCGATTTGCGGGGAACCACTAATTTGTGATAGCACTCTTTGCTCATAACGAAACTCTCATTAAGTTGTGTGTTCGGACTGTTTGCTCTCCGTGTATGTTTTTTACAGACTTTAATAACGAAAACTAATTGTGAATTCAATCATATCATCTTGTTTTCGACTGCGAGAAATAATGGCGCAAGACTCTAAAAGAAACCCACTTTTCGCTCAAGAACTTTCTGTTGAGTACACTAAGAGAGGGAAAATGTGAACTAAACTAATTCGCTTGGCTTCCTGAGTGCAAGGAAATTAGTTTGGTCTAAGCAATTGACCGCACTTTTACGTGTTCAAATTGAACCAATGTCCAGACAATATTTAAACGTTATCATTGTTTCAGTGTCCAGTGCAGAGTGCAGCCTTCGGCACTTTCGCTTTCGTACCGTTATTAACTTCTCATCTGAGAACCCAATACTATTCTTTGCATTTTCTTTGATCTCCGGCAATTGTTGTTTTGACGCCTTATCTGGCGAAGCTCGGGCTTTCTCCGTTGTATGCCTCTTATCTCCCACAGCAGCCCTACTAAGATCTATACACATTTAAACTCCGATAAATTTTCCGGCTTTGTACAGAAACTGGAGCTTATTTGCATCGGAAATTCAACGCTGAATTTTCTAGGTTTCCTATAGTTGAAGACAATATATATACGCATGTTTAAGTCTGAAGGAAAACTTTCTCCGATTCTTCGCATCAAAGTCAAGTAACAAAGGTTACCGAGAATCGGTAGATTAAATCATCGCCTTGATTTCTGTCGTGCTGTTCTGTTTTACTTGACTTTAGTTTTATTTATCGTTATAAAAAATAAACCAAATAGGCCGGCTTCGGTATTTTTAAACTAAATGCTTTACTCGTGCAGTTTGCACTTTCAGTTTCAAAAAAAGAAGATTTATCACTGATACCGGCCAGTCAGTGAAGCAGTTCACAATCTCGAGTTTGTTCGTTATTCAACTACCTGAATACTCTGTGTGTCGGTTATGAACTACTGCTTAGGTTTAGTTTATGTTCCTGGAGTTTCTATCAATGAACGAACAAAAACAAAAGAGAAAAAAAGAGATTAAAACAAAATTAAAACTAGCAGCTGGAGATTTCGACATGCGCACTGAAATGCTTCAACAAATGAGCCTAAGGTATTGGAAGGATCTGTGCATGCCTAGTTTAATCTTAAAAAGTCACAAACTCCAGCTTCAAAGCTCGACATCCTCGAAAGCTAACTTCCCAAACCAAAATAGTATTAATATATTAAGACATTCAAGGATGAAGCTCGAAATAAACTGCCTGTGCGCGCCCTGAAAAGAAACACCAAAACATCTGCTACGGTTTCACCCCAGGGGTCGATTGTCTGCAACTTTTCTAATTCAGCAGCAAAACCATAATTTTTTAAAAACTTGTCTTTGAAAGGAAATTGCGATGGAACGTCAACATAATCTCGTTCCCAGATCCAGCCTACGTTACGCATGTCCATTGAGCAGGGTAGCGAATGGGAACGAATAGGACTGGGAATGAATGGCCGGTTGATGTACTAAAATCGTTTGTACTCAGGCAAAATTATGCTGATCAGCCGGTGTGCGAGCGAACCACGGGATTCAGATTTGCAGCAATTTATCCAGGATTTATAAAATGTGATTCAAACTAGGACACTCAATGGAATATGACATTCGGTGGAATAGGATACTCAGTACATTGGGATACTCACTGGATTAGGATAGTTGGTGTTTTTGGACACTTGGTGGAATAGGACACTCAGTGGATTAGGATGATCGATGGAATAGGACACTCAGTGGAATAGGACATTCAGTGGAGTAGGACGCTCAGTGGAATAGGACACTCAGTAAAATAGGACACTCAGTGGAATAGGACACTCAGTGGAATAGGACACTCAGTACATTGGGATACTCACTGGATTAGGATAGTTGGTGGGTTTGGACACTCAGTGGAATAGGACACTCGGTGGAATAGGATACTCTATGGAATAAGACATTCAGTGGAATAGGACACTCGGTGGGTAAAATAGAGCACATGGTGGAATAAGACAGTCGGTGGATTAGGATACTCAGTGGAATAGGATACTCAGTGAAATAGGACGCTCAGTGGAATAGGACACTCAATGGAATAGGATTATCGGTGGAATAGGATACTCACTGGAATAGGATACTCTATAGAATAGAATACTCGATGGAATAGTATACTCTGTGGAAGAGGATACTCACTGGTATAGAATACTCTATGGAATAGGACACTCGATGGAATAGGACACTCGATGGAATAGGATATTCGATGAATAGCATACTCTATGGAATAGGATACTCGATGGAATAGCATACTATAAGGAATAGGAAACTCAGTGGAATAAGACACTCAGTGGAATAGGATACTCGATGGAATAGTATACTCTATGGAATAGGAAACTCGGTGGAATAAGACACTCGGTGGAATAGGACACTCGGTGGAATAGGATACTCGATGGAATAGGATACTAGATGGAATAGGACACTCGGTGGAATAGGACACTCGGTGGAATAGGATACTCGATGGAATAGGATACTCGATGGAATAGCATACTCTATGGAATAGGAAACTCAGTGGAATAAGACACTCGGTGGAATAGTGCACTCGGTGGAATAGGATACTCGTTGGAATAGGATACTCAATGGAATAGCATACTTTATGGAATAGGAAACTCAGTGGAATAAGACACTCGGTGGAATAGTACACTCGGTGAAGTAGTATACTCGATGGAATAGGATACTCGATGGAATAGCATACTCTATGGAATAGGAAACTCAGTGGAATAGGACACTCGGTGGAATAGGACACTCGGTGGAATATGACATTCAGTGGATGGGAACATTGGTGGAATAGGACACTCGGTGGAATAAGCCATTCGGCGCATGTGGACACCTGGTGGAATAGGACACATTGGAGAAGAAGATAAGACTTTGGTTGGGTCTTCCTCTTCTTCTCCATTGTTGTCTGTGCTCTTTCCCTTCCACCCCTCCTCTGGTCTGTTTGCTACGCAGACGAACTAGGGCTGTACAGTCCGAACGGAAGAATACTCCAGGTAAACATTAAAGAGTTACCATGTAAAACGTAAGTAAAAACAACCAGTGATAAGATGAGATTTACTAGGGTTTTTTTAAAGAAAACAAAAGTATAGCAAACCTTTGTGGACACGTCTGGCCAGACTCTGTACAATGCTTGTCACGCCGCTTTACACCTGGGTGGCGGGTAAGAAATTATCAGAGATACCCTACTGCTTTTCAAAACAGCTTTTCATTTGACATCCGTGAGAACAACAGCATGTGACTTGTCAAAGTGAGAATATATTGTGCAGTTTCACAATGAAACCGTTTATATTCTGATAAGTATCTACAAGTTCACGACAGCAGCTGGAACCATTTATACGCGGTGATAACTTATTGTTCCCCTTGTTGGGCTAAAAAGCATGTCAAAGTACAGTTCAGCTATTTGTAGTAGCAGGATGTTCTTTAGGTTTCTCTCTATATAGTTAAAAAGGAGAGAAAATGATGTTCTTTAAATTGTATACCAGTGCGTTTCGGAGTTCTGAATTTTTCCCGGACGTAAGTGGAAACCACATAGCTACAATGTTTTAAACAAATAGACAATTTGCACCTACTATATCCGGTCCGATTTTAAACGGGTTGCCTGTATGTGCATAATGTATTTTTGTAACTTGTGGTATCAGAAATAGAATAGAATTGCCAAATAGTAAACTTTTACAGCTTGTAGATGGTCGGTTTCCTTAGCAAGTGCAGGAGAATTCAAAGTCTCTTATTTTTAAAGTGTAGCTCTTGGGGTGGTAGGCGTGGTTAGTTTGCAACAAGAGCTGAGATAATTAGCTTGATTTCTATCACCTACGATACGTACCCAGACGTTGAAAAAATATATGTTTTCCTCGTTTGTGTTGGGAGAGGCCACCGACTTTAGCTTCCAGGTTATAATGCCCTCGATACAATGAACGTGAATATTAAATTCACTCTCAACTGTGTCTGCTATCTGCAGATCACATAACAGTTACAAATGACAAGTGATCTCGCAGATATTTGGCAGTTTTGATGTCCGCCCGGGCCATGTCAGCGTGATAAAACAGCGGCAAGCGCATCATATCTGGGTCATCTACATTATTTAGTACATGTTCTGATTTAGACCTTTTCAAGTCTTCACAACCGGACTTGGTTTTACACAGCGAAGATTACAGCCAACATTTCTCTTGTCTTTTTAAAAATATTTGTAATATCCTTATTGTGTTACAATGATGATAACGATAATAAAATATTCATTTGATTATGTTGATAAGGTAATGTCAACCAATGACACAACTTTTCTTTCCAGTACTATAATTAAGAATTTAAAAGGGAAAGGTGCGTTGGCGCAATGCACTTTATCATCAACTGATCAAGACATTGAGCTATATCCCTCCGTCCGTGCCGCGGAGACAGAGGATTTTAGTTTTATTGGATGTTTCGAAGAATTTTAAATATACAACATATATGCATAGTACCGCCTCCCAGCCACCATTATTTAGTAGTATTGTCTATCGATTCATGTGGAGCGTACATTTTAAATGATTAATGCAGAACTGCACTGAAAATGCTATTTTAAAAGATCTCACTGATATGCTCGCGAAGACAAAAGTCTGGGAAGAAAAAAAGCCATCTTAAAATCTACAAGTGGCAATTTGTCATATGCTCGGTATTTGGGAACAGTAGCATACCACTGCCAATTTCAAGCAAATATTGTTTTACAGACAGGCCTCCGGGCTGAAACCCAGGGTAAATTCTATCTCGTCAGCTTCAGATTTATCCTGTTACTTAATCGGAATAAATTCGTGGTTAAATTTTAGAGCACCTTGTAATGATGTACCATGAGCAGAGCGACGTATCGATACGAGAAAATCTTTGCTTTCTTGGGACCCATCTAGCATATATTGTCTTTGTCGGCAGGTTTGGGGTGAAATCGAAGGAACAGTCAAATAAATAATCGAATTCAAATCGTAAAAATCTCAAACAAACAAGTATCAGAGCGCTATCTGTATTGCTGTTTGTTCTTGCAGGACATGCAGTCGGTATTACTAATGTAAGTAAGATTGGAAGTTTCGTTTTCGTGGCCGCATGGTGTCCGATCTTTAGGTTGTTATTTTGAAACATTCATTCTAATAGTCAATTCAGTTTCAAAAATATCAAAACACCCTGGGAAGGTTACGAAATATTCTCTGTTGGTTCCAATTCCTGCGACATGCAAAGAAAAATATTCTAAATATTGAAATAACCAAGTAATTACTCACACTTCCAACCTGAGCTGCTTTAACAACCTTTTCCGGGTTCACTTTGTAGCTGCTTTTTCAGTTCAACACACGAAAGCAACTGACATCCTAGCTCCTTGAACTATGATAGGAAGTGATCTACTCTGCGTTTGACATATACGATGTATGAAATTGAGTGTGAAACTGTGTACCTGTTCTCACTTGGCGGGCGGGCCTGTCAATTAACCCTTGAATGATCCTATACATAAACAGCACCATGGCTTAATTAGATTTTGAACAACTGGTCAAGTGTTATGACAGTTTTGAACACACAGTCATAATTTTTCAAAAAGCAAAAGACACTGAAGATGGATTTTCCAAACAATAACATTTGCTGAATTAATCTTTGCAAATATCTTAGCGACAATAACAGCTAGCCTAATTTTCTTTATTACGACTCGTTACGACAGGGCTTTTTTATTTTTTAATGCGCTCAGCTACGTTGATCACTCAACAACCTAAATGTTTGGAAGACAATCGACAGAATCGTTCTTTGATAGTACTCAGTACTTTATTCGTCATGTGTACTTTCTTCTTGTCTTGACTAATACAGACAACCGGAGGCATCCATTGCTGAATTTCTTACCGATCAACCTTCCGCACGAAATAATCAACAGTTGTACTTTTCCTGATATATAAATATTTATTTTCCTTCAAAGCGTAATTTTTTATATTAGATTCATAATTTTATTTTGGTGCAACTGCAAGGCTAATCTAGTCATTATTCATTCATTGTTTTGTTTACATAACTATTTCCATAACTGGTCGATTTACTCCACGCAATGCTACAAAACACTTCTTTAAACAGATGGTACCATGAATCGAATTGGTCCCTGGTTGAATGATTACTCGTGGGATTCCGAGAGCGAAAGAATAAATATATTTTCGCCCTTGCTTAGCTCTTTCAGCAACAATATGGAAATATCAACCACAAGGCACAACCGTGCAACACATCGCATAAATAAACATTTTTATAAATTTCTAGGTAGCCAAGTGAGTTGTGTACTGTAATGGCTATTGTGCATGGGATATTATTACTTCGGCTTCCTTATCTATTTTACTAGAAACTGACAGCAGAAATATGTCGTTTAGAATATTTTTGTTAGAGTTTTAATACTGGTCCGGTACCCTCAAATTGCTGCTTTGAGCCTTCACAAAAGGAAACTTTTTGAGTCGATAAACCGGCCAGTCGCACGCAACTACCGTAAAAAAAGCGCAAAATTGAGGTCCGATCGTATATGGATCCATAAAATAGGGCTGCTTTGCAGCGCCTTATTTGAGGACAAACCTGACAGGGTATTTGGTAGTTCTTAATTTGAGGACAATACTGAAAACAACTACCGTACAAAAACCAGCCATTTTGGACTGATATATACATGGGTCCATAAAATAGGAATACTTGGCAGCCCTTAATATGAGGACAAATCTAATAGCGACTACCGTAGGAACATAAATTGAGGACATACATGCGTCCATAAAATAGGGGTACTTATCAGTCGGACAAACCAGGTACCAGCCTTCCGGCTCCCTTTTGTTCCCAACAATCTTTTCAATTTCGCTTTCAGTTCCTGTACTCCGGCGGCCCTGCCCTATGGGGCATGGGGAGTGTCAAATGATTACACGCAGTAAGCCTATAGAGGCCTAAACTGCTAAAGAAGTAAGACAACCCTGAAACAAGGGGCAATACGGAATTATATTATAAAGGTTACTGTAGAGTATACAGGGACTGCGGAACGGGGGGGGTGGGTGGCTTTTGCGCCCCCCCCCCCCCCCCAATGAGTGGGTGTTTTTGTTGTGTTTTTGGGATTGATTGAGTGTTTT
>JANSTR010026010.1:0-13592 GCA_025434805.1 Antipathozoanthus remengesaui | reverse complement strand
TCAGGGCCCTAGTCAGGGGGCAGCAAGCTTGTTTGGGTGAGTTTACATGAAGGTTTTCTCTCCTCTTGGACTTTTTTTTTAAATTTATATTTTGCTTGGGGAGCAACTGACCCCCCCCCCCCCCCCCTCGCTCCGTACGGCCATGTTTATCCTTTCCAAGTCTTTGTCTGGTGTATGTACTTTCTGTGTCTACTTCATTTTAAATGTTCTATCTATGTCTGTGTCGGTATTGTCTGTGTCCATCTATGCACATTTGTCTTTGTCTGCTTGTTTTTCTGTATCTTGTCTGGTTCTGTGTTCGGCTGTGCTGATGTGTATGTCTGTGTATGTTTTTGCATGTATCAATGTCTGTGTTCTGTGTCCATGCAATATATGTATGTATGTATGTCTCGATGTCTGTGTCTGTGAGTGCACTCTTATCTGTTCTGTACCTGCGCTTTTGTCTACATATGTTTCTGTATTTGTATCTGCTTCTGTGTCAGGATGTGTTGGTGTCTGTGCATGTGTGCGTGTGCGTGTGCCGCGGTTTGTCTGTCAGTATCTGCTTCTCTCTTTGTCTATGAGTGCACCATTGTCTGTTTTGTATCTGCGCTTTTGTCTGTATATGTTTCTGTATCTGTATCTGCTTCTGTGTCGGCATGTGTTGGTGTCTGTGCATGCATGTGTGTGTTTCTCTGTCCGTATCTGCTTTTGTCTTTGTTTGTGAGTGCACCTTTGCCTGTTCCTTTATCTGTGCCTCTATCTGTGCGCCCACCTCTCCCGATACATAATCGAATGGCCACTTTGCCATCTACCTCACCTAGAAGGTTTGTAATAATATGCGGCGTCCAGCAGGCAACGAACACACACACAACTACCAGTAACAACTTGGTAACTTTGAAATCCTGGAATATCGACTTGTAAGCCCGCTTCCGATAATGTGGCATGTCTTTTGGCGCGTGAAGACTAAGGCGACGACTTGTAGCACGGATGAAGCGGAAAATCTTGAAGTAAGGTATCAAAATTAAAATAAATGGAACGATAAAGGCAATTATGGCGAAAATAATTGTGTATGATAAGTCTTGGGTGAGCTCTGAGACACATGTTGCCTTACTAGGCTGATAGAGGTAGCGAGACCAGCCGACAAACGGAGGAATGGCGCAGAGAATGGAGAGAATCCAAGTGATGGAAATCATGAGTGTGGTGTTTTTCTTGGTAAAGATGGAGGAGAATTTCGAGGGTTGTACAATGCAGCAGTAACGACTGATGCTCACCAGCGCCAGCGAGGAGAGCGCTTCAAACAAAAGAAGAGAATTGAAGAAGCCGGCTATTTGACAAACGATGCCTCCAAATACCCAGTCATTGTAGATTACGGTCACCTAGAAACAAAATACAACATTAAGAAATGCCTTATATATATATCCCAAAACTAATTTGTACAAAATTTTAATGTATATGAATTCATTAATACATATATTATATTAGACAGTTTAGTGTGTAGAATGCGTTCGTGGATATTTTTTACGAGTCATGAAGTAAAAATGTTCGCCCATACTAGACTACACACTAAGCTGTCTGATAAGAGATTTATTATCCAACGTTTTACCTTTTCTTGTTATAAACTCTTAAAGAGTGCGTGTTGCATGCGTGAATTCGGGCTCTTTCACATCTGAATAATAACCCTTTAATTTTAGTCTCAAACGCTACATTTGACGTATTACTGAATTCTCTTAAACTATCTTCGTAGCGTCAACGTAAACAGGTTCGTCATAGCGTCAACGTAAACAGGTTCGGGGAATTTGCTTTTCATCTTACGTATAATTTGTTGTGTCCGATTCATTTGTTTCCATAACCAACAACATATTGTGTGTCGCGGCAATGTAAAAAGAATATACATGCTGATAAACTGGCTCGCGTTTAATAGTACTTTGGTGGGTTTTTATCCGAAGTTAAATATTTGTATCTACTAAAATGACCGGCTTAGTTTATTTCAAATCACTTCAGTTCATCACTTCAAGTTCTGTGTATTCTAAACTTTTATTTCGTTTTTTTGCGGCCTGGAGCACAAACCATAAGTCGTATTTATAATCTAACTTTAATGCGGATAAAAACAGACCAGCCATTTGCATTTTAGCTCGAAACCTGTGTTGCGTCAGTGAACAGATGAAGTTTGGTACATGTGCAAAGCCGCGAGAGAGCCCCCTGTATGCATGACATACAATATCTCTTCAGTATATTCAAGAATCTCCATGAAAACAAGAAATGACGACATACGGTATATCTTTTGTACCGAGGCCCGAGAAAACAGGTATTTCCCAGTAGTCGTTTTGCCGCTATGCTCTGTTCGCCAAAAGCCGGTGGACAAAATTTAACTTTTTGTTTATACATTTCAAAGATAATGAGAAATCGAGAATTTTTCTATTTAGTGTTACTACTGGCCATAGCTTTAAGCTGTTCGGTAAGCACAAATTAATTGTTTTCCTTAGTATAAACTGTTAACAGTTTTGAATATCAAATAAATTATGCTTGCTTTAGTGAAAGAATAAGAAAAGCAAGGTGTTTAACAAATAAAGCAAATAATGAACTAACTGGCAGCGGACACACAGAAGTCTTGACTTCAGTTTCATATTTATCACGTTTTAGCTATTTTTAACTTGCCTTCAAGAATCTGCAGGGGCCACTTAAATATGGTTATATGCTCTTTAAGTATACGGTTATATACCCATTAAAATACACGGTTATATGCATGCCCTTTAACTATATCCATTTTGAAATCGCATGCATATTTGTTAAGAGATAAAATATATTTCGTTAACATTAATGTATGTTGTACTCTGCAGTAAGGACATGGTCAAGGTCAAAGTTTTCATAATAGATTTGGAAATTTTCACACAATATTCACCCTTTTTTGCTGTATTGTTATTGGCTGTTTGAGCCTTTTTTGCTTTGTGATTGGTTGTTCAAAACAGTGCAACTGTAGATTCAAAACAGTACAATTACTGCTCAAATCCTATTTTATGAAACAAATGAAATTGCAGGAATAACTAGTGATTTCAAAATGGATATAAGTAAGAGTTGTTATAAAAACAAGCTGCGTAATAATAATGCTCTAAGCTTGGAAACGTTCTTTGTTTCTTGTAGGAAACACAGCATCTAAACAAAGAAGTTACAATTTTGCCGGTAAGCTTCGTCCGTTGGAGAAATTTTTTCCAATTTTTTTTTTAGTTTATCTTTACAAAAATTTACAGGAATTTCCAGTCAGTGCCAGAATCCAATGAAACACGCCTTTTTTTGTTTATTAGTAACTGATGTACCACCAGGTTAATCATTGATATTAAAAAGAGGATTATATTTGCTCGACATGTGCAATATTGGTTAACGAAAGTCCTTGGCAGGAAGGCCATCGAGTTGCGATTTAGAAAAAGGTTTGTGACAATAGTGAATGACGTTAAGGTTGGAGATCCTATCTGTCTTTTGCTCACGATGTGTTTAGCCCTTAAAAGTATAGGGGGGTGCCACCAAACTTTCAGCAAATGTAGCTAAATTAATAGGAAACATTTTGACAGTTATTAGGTGACGTCACCATGCATAAATAATGAGAAAACATTATGCAAATTAGGTTTATATTTTGGAATTTGCACATTTTGAACGCACAACCACAAGTTTTTGATCCTAAAAAATCAGAGTTTAAAGCTATTGCCATCAAACTTTCAGCAAATGTAGCAACATTTAGGACAAACATTTGACATTAATTAGGTGACGTCATCATGCATAAATTATGAGAAAAAATATGCAAATTAGGTATATTTTTTTAGGAAATTGCACATTTTCCAGAAAAAACGCATTTAAATTCAACTCTTTTTTCTTTTTATTGTCTAATTTTTAAATGTAAGCTAATAAAACTTGTTTCTGCATAGTTTGTTAAGTGATAAATGGGAAAAAAGCAAAAATTTCAAATTTCGCGTATTCAAGATAGCGGCCGAGTAGCGAAATTGACGTCAACGTTTTTGCTCGTGGTTGCCATGGAAACTAATTAACAGCAACAATTTTGCACTTAATTAAGATTTAAGATGTTTATTATCATCTATAGCAAATTTCACTCCAAACGGACAAATATTACTAAACTTACCGGGGGGTCTAAATAACCCCCTCCCCTCGACGTTAATGTTATGGTTTTTGGCCTATACGTTTAAGGGTTAATGCCAAATTTACTAACTAAATATTTGGAAATTTCACGATTTGTGTCCATGTAAATACATCTGTATTTCCACAAAAATCCTTTACTGTTGTTTAACAGGGCGACGAAGTTATAACTGAGTGTGTGTACAATACCATGGATCGCACGGGGGAAACAGTGGTAAGAATATGCAGTTCTTGTCCAGAATTTTCTTTATGTATGGATTGCCGTAAAGTTTGATATGAAATAGAATGAAACCTTTATTTAATTGGGTAAACCCTTTAGTTGTAGCAAAAAGCAACTGTTATCAACGGGTGCACTGCACCAGAAAACATTGTAACAGTGGCTGATATGAAAAAATACATGGTTAATGTTAAATATAAATATATGGTTAAATTTACAAAATACTATAGAATCTATAATTACTGTAAAAGCTGCAAATTTTATGTTTAAAGAATTTTACTAGTTAAAATTAGGACTTAGAAAACTTACAAAAACTGTACCCATTGTAGTTGCGATTTCAGTTGAGCCAAAGTAATCTGTTCAAATATTTTGTCAAACCTAAGGGCGGGATATCGCTTATGTAATGAATGACTGACAATAGCTACAGCTTGAGACCTCGTTGTACTCATTTCAAGAGTTTATGAGCTCCGATGAACATCAAAGAAGCGAATTTAATGATCCTGTCAAGATTCACATATCTGTCAGTTTGCATTCTGATCTTGTTCTTGATCAGTAGATATAAAAAAAAAATTTGGTTTGCTGATATAGTTTCAAAATGATAATGCATGTGCTTGCACAAAGCTCGTGTCGTTTTTGGAAAAAAGCTCCTAAGAATAAAATACTCAAGCGCTCGAAATATCAAACATGCAGCTGCCATGACGCAAGGTCCGTGTTATCTCTTGGTCAATACGGCATGGTTTCAGTTTGATATTTACCATAAAAACCTCACCTTAGTTAAAGTTACTCGGTAATGTTCTCTTGTTTCCCGTTTCTTATTGTAGGGCGGAAGAAGTTCAACGAATGAGATGTGTTTGACTTTCTTGTTGTATTATCCTCGCTCGAACCTCTCGTTCTGTATCACAGGAGATTATGCAGCTACCAGAAAGTTTGATAGAGAGTATGGCATAACGTGAGTCCATAACAACACAAGGGTTCTATACTTGTTAAGGAAATTAGCTTTTGTGTAAATAAACTGACTAGATTCCGCTTACATTTATTTACTATGTCACGACATGTATGTAAAGACAAGCACAAACATGAACAAGGCTAAGGACACGCGAGCATTGCCACGAACACAAATGCGACACCAACACGAGCGCATACACCAATATGAAAATGAACACGAGCACTAACACTAACACAAGCATGAACACGAACACGAGCACAAACACTATCACGAGCACGAGCACAAACACGAACCAACCCAAACACTAATATAAACAAAAACACGAGTATGGACACGTGTATATCCACTTGCTAAAACACGAGCACTGCCAGGAGCACGGACGTAATCACAAAAATATCAAGAGGATGAACTCGAGCATAAAGATAAGTACAAAAGAGGAGAACTAAGGCACAGGCACAGGCACAGGCACAGGCACAGGCACAGGCACAGGCACAGGCACAGGCACAGGCACAGGCACAGGCACAGACACAGGCACAGGCACAGGCACAGGCGCAGACACAGGCACAGGCACAGGCACAGACACAGGCACAGGCACATGCATACACACATACATACATACATTACACATACACACATACTAACACTGTTTAGAATATGGCTGGGAAGTTAATTCCAGAGTCTTGGAGCAGAGACTATCAGCATTCAGCTTAATGCTGCCCTTGAAGCATTCCTTGGTACTTAGAGTTGCAGCTGGATTTAGGATCTTAAGACAGGACACTTTACTGTTTTTGGCTAAGTAGGTCACATTGGAAGCAAGGAGCATTTCCATAGATGCATTTAGAAACAATAGTTAATTGTTAGTTATATCTCTTAAATCTTGATAATAACTCACTTGGGCGTTGTTTATAATTGTAACCAAGGAACGCTGTAATGTTGGTCTTTCATTGTTTCTGTTGTTCGTTTTACCTATATATCTCCATCAATGACTTGCTCAGTATTTGATTTTGTATAACTTCAAATTTTATCCTAAAGTTTTTCCTTTTGGTTTTATTTCAAAGAAATACAACAGTGTTTCCATTGACCTGGAATCAAACCATGGCTGACAAACTAAAGCAATTTTACGACGATTCTCCAAACACTACTACCCTATGCACATTCACAGACGCCGCGGCTTCTAAAGCGGTAGGTTTGATGATGATGATGATGATGATTATGATAACTTTATTTTAAAAAGGTAACACTCACTATCACAAGGATAATTTAAAATGGCCCTTAAAGAAAATACAACAATGTTTAAAAACTATGCTAAAAAGTATTTCATATATAGAATATTACAAAGATAAAATTTACACATTTCCCTCCCATCCCAATCCCCACTCCCATGTCAATTTATGCTATTAAAGTTTTGCATGTGAGAAGAAGCCTTTTCTGTCAATACTTTGCATGATTCATCCCTGCTATGCGATCCTATTTAAAGTCCATTCAATATTCCCACAAACCACTTAAATTGCAGAGTTGATATGTTATTGCAGAAAAGTTATACATTCAACAAGAGCATGTTATTTAAATTTAACAACCAGATTGGGTTTGATTTCAATCAAAGTGACAAAATAATAAAAAAAGATACTGGGATACAATATTTCCAATACTCCAAACTGTAAGTGGTGTCAAGATTTGTAAAACTAATGAAAGAAGATACATTGGAGATTATAAACATACCACTGTCTGTGCATCCATTGGTGTCTTATGTCTCAGCAATAACTTGGCAACCTCCACACGATTCCAGCGGGCACAAAGATGGAGTGGTGTCAAGCCATTCTGTTTGAAAATTGTATAACATTATTGCAGTACTTGGTTCTAACTGCCTCAAAACTAACTTCTCAGTTTGCAACTGTTCATTTACATATCAGGGGGGTTAAGCTAACTAAGCTCAAGCTTAAGATATGTAGTGGAAAGGGGTTTCAAATGGCAAAATTGAAAAGATAAATCTGACATCACTTTTTGTGTTTCATAATCCAAAAATAGAGATCTTACTGGTAAGTAACAACAACAGGAATGACAATGACAACAACTGTTAGATTTTTTAGTTCCTGGTCTGTTTGTCTTTTTAATCTAATTCGTTTGTTAATTTATGTTTTGTGAAATTTAGGTATGCGAATGGTAAAACTAGGAGAATTAATTCCTGAAGCCAAATGAAGATCATGTAAGTTTATACTCTGGTGTTCACGTTCTGTACAGAACTTCCATCTTGAGCTTTTTACATTTTATTTATCAAGGTGATGGTTGAAAAGTGTCAAGGCGGTTGCATACCAGTATGCAGTTATTGTATTCTGTAAGTATGCCCATTGTTTTGTGCCGTTCTCGTTGACTTTCCCGTCGTAGTTGCTTAAGGCCCCTAATGTTTGGCAAGAGTGTCATTGATGCAGCTTGTTAAAGTCCTAGTACACTGTAGTACAGGTGAGACTGTGTTTATGTGTAACTAAAGTTACTCTGCAGCCTGTCATTTACAGCTCTTGTACCAATGTAAACTGGTAAGTATCGGCAATATTCTGGTTGGGGACCTAAAGTTGAATAATGACAGGGAATGCCTCTATTTACAAACTCTTACACTGCATAATTTACAGTGACTTTCATTCAGATAAAATCACAAGCAGCTGTGAGCAATATATGAAGACTCTATTTGAATATTAGGACTTTGTGTAACACTCACTGTAGTGGTGATTCCTGGCATTGCACCATGCTCCAACAACATTTCACACATCTCCATGTTGCCTTCCTTCGCAGCAAGATGAAGAGGACTGATGCCAGTCTGCCAAATAAACAATAAATGGCCAAAAACGAAATAAAATAGGAAAATAGAAATCGATTACTGTAGCTAACTGCGTTTCAACAATTATATAAAACACAAATCAAAATACATGGATTTCTCTCGTAGCGGACAATGAATGTAATGAATTGGGAGTGGAGGAGAAATACTTTCCTTATATGGACGAGACCTTTGTTATGCTAATATATTAGGTTGTCAAGGGACAGAGTCAGTTCATTGTGGTTCTGGCTCACAAACTGTTAAGTTTCTTTTATAGAGTTATAGTGTATTGCATAGTGTGGGCTCCATACACCCACTGTACCCCTGTACATTTTGTGGTTGAGAAATACACTGTGGGCCTGGACCTACCACTGCAAAATGTGTTGCATTGTGTATTTTGGACTTGAGGGAATATCAGGAAATCACATATTGCTTGTATCAACTGAAGATGCAAACCTGAGTACGGATGTCGGGTTCGACTCCATGGTTGAGCATTGCTACACCTATATCGGTCTGGTTACGTTGTGCTGCAATGTGCAGGGGAGTGAAGCCATTCTGTGATAAAAGAAAGAGAACCCTTCAATCTGGGGCAAAAGAAACCACAGCCCTAAAACCTTTTCCAAGAGAATGTTACAACACAGTCACTAGACCAATGACTATATGTCCCTGTCCACAGATGGTGTGAAAGATGCACAAGTCCAACTCTTGACCTGGCTGGGGAATTGAACCTGGGACATCCTGGTTTGCAGTCAGAATTCTTATGAGCTGCACAAACCTTGTATGCATACAGGAAAAGTCACTACAGTCAGCAAAAATATGAGACTCACAATGTTATCTTGAACATTCTCCAAGGGACAAATAAAAAGTCAAGGGGTCTCAATTACTTAAGAACCAAATAACTGAAGGACTTTTGAGGACCCTGCGATAAAATAATGTTAAACAATTCAAGCCATTAAATCATTGTATCATTCAATTATTGTAACCTGATGTGATTGTATCACTGACATTATTCTATGATTGAAATTTTAGTTGGTGCAATGAGAAATAACATACTTTGGTAGCAGCGTACGCGGAGGCTCCATTCTCCAGTAGGTACAAAGCCACGTTGACATGATCGTAATGTGCAGCCACATGCAATGGGGTTAGTCCATGCTAAAATGTTAACAAACACAGGTTAAATGGGGTTATCAAGGTTTTTAGGTATTTGGAAAGATGGAAAATAAATGACACAACTGATGATAATTGAAGCACAAATCTGTGTTTGTTTCAAAGCTTTATGCACCAAATATATGAAAATATTTTTTGGCTTCTATTTTCTGGAATTATACTCCGGTTATGGAAGCACAGCTAATGAATCTAGTTGTGTTCAAAGTAACAAAAGGATTTTAGAGATCTGATTGCAGGTTTGCAAAAAAACCTCATTTGTGAGAAAGAAAGGGTATATGGCCAATGGGGATTCCTCCATTCCTATCCTCCTGCAGTTTTTAGTATATATCATTCACAAAGCCAAATTCTTCATCAGCAAGAGATTTTAGTTCATGAGTGTGCATAGGGGCCTACAAAAAGAGGAAGGTGATGTGCCAGCTACTTCAATTCCTTGCAAGCAAGATACAAGGACCTGCATAGGGGGATAACTGTGAAGCCTGAGGGGAGGGGGGAGGGGAGACTGATCCATGGCTCTCAATATAGAGTCACCTAGATCTCCCTCAACTCCATCATCATCCAAGGTAAAGACAGTAATGCTAACCTAGCATGCTGATCATGAACTATGAAGATGAAACTCCTGATGTTAAAATTAATTAATGCATGAATATATGTGTTTTACTACAGCAACTAAACTACCCCTTTGTCACAATATGTAACAGAATAAACAATATGGTTATTTCCAGCACCAGAAATGACAGTTTAGACCCTTATTAACAACCTATTAGGAAAAAGGTTAGCTTAAGCTAACTAAGGCACTTTGTAGTCTGCTAATACACAAAAATATGGACAGCTGAATACTCTAGTTACTGAAGATCATTTTCAAAATATTTGATATAAAGTGTTCTGTATTTTGATTCTGCCAAATGGTTCTTTTTTATTGATCTTCATTACAGGATTACAATAATACTATATAATACTACAAACCTTTCCTTCTGGGTCAGGACTCTCATAATGTTTTAGGAGGAGCATCACAATCTTCACATGTCCACTACGGGCAGCCTCATGTAAGGGAGTAAAGCCCTTCTGTAATTGAACAAAACATGATATGCATATTAAATTTTAGTTTTGATAAAGATAATTCAACATTGGCACACAATGGTTATTCCAGATAGTCATCACCTATCTACTTCTCAGCCAAGAATTGTACATTATGATAACAAAATGATGTGAATAAATGTTGTTGAACCATACAAAAAAGAGCCTTCAAATTAAATAAATAGTCCATAGTAAAGCTTATCATTAATAATAGAAAGATCAAGATGCCATGTACAATGCAAGCATTTTATTCCATCATATTTGCTCATGAAAATCTCTTGCTGGACTGAACAAGTGAAGTGAGAAGCTTTACCCCATTTGCACTAACAAAGAAGCAAACATTAGTAAAAGATAAGGAAAACCAAAAATTGTTTGTTTAACACACCTTTGAAAGTGCAGTCACAGAAGCTCCATGCTCCACCAGTGCATTTACAATCTCCTCATCTCCCTCCCTCACAGCTAAGTGCAGAGGGGTGCACTTGTTCTGTGGGGCAGGACAGTTGATTTGTAAGAACTTTAGCCATGTCAGATATGACATGAGGTACAATACTTAACCTTAATTGGTTGTTGTATTAAATCAATATAATTACAAAAAGTTGATGTTAAGGACCCAAGCCTTGTGTGGACAGGACCCATACTTCTAATCGTGTTCCTTGTGGAAGCATTGTATCAGGCAAGGTGCGTCTGATGAGGGGAATGGAGAATGGGTGAGGAGGACAACATGATGGGAAGATGTTGTACAGAAGGGACTGAGCGGGAAGTAATATACTGTAGTGCTTTTCTAGTCTTCACGGTTGTTACCATTGTGATATACACTTGAAATAGAAGTATCAGCTACCTAGAATGTACAACCTTGAACTGCCACAGCACTAGTACTGGTTCTGTACCATCAATGTACACAGCTAAAATAGAACTTCAAAACCTATCGTTGTCACAGCATAAACACTACCAGCACTGCTACAACACAGAACTGGTGCTACCATCAGTGTACACAGCTACAGTAGAACTTCAAAACCTATCATCATCACAGCATAAAGATCACCGTCATTGTTACAGTACCAATATTATTAGCACTATCACTGACATAACTTCACCATCACATCATCATCACTGTTACTAAACTAGCATACTAGTATGGCATTCTAACGTTAACATTTGAAAGTTACAAACACGACACTGACATAACTTTATCTGTATTACAATCACATCATCATCACTGTTACTGGCTAGGGCTCACTCAATAAAATAAAATCAATGTTTTTACAATGCCTTAACTTCATTTATCAGCTACAAACTAAGCCGTACTTTGTCAATGCAGTCAGGTGAAGCCCCGTGGTCTAACAGTAGATGGACTAGCTCTGTGTTGCGAGTCCTTGTGGCAATGTGTAAGGGTGTCTCTCGATCCTAAGAGAAACAAATCCTGTTAATAGGTAAGTAACTTTATTTAAGTCTCAATCTTCTAGCCAGGAAAACTATACTACTCTAACTAGGTGCTCAGAGAACTTACAGATCCCCAAGGGGTCTAACCATTTGCAGTTGTTAGAGCCAAAGCAGCACCTTCTCCTCGGTTACATGTATTTTAAGACCCCGAGTGTTGGTCCAGCCAGGTTGAACCAGAGCCTCCCGCACAGCAGACTGGTGCTATATTAAATATTAACTGTGGTACATCAGAAGTACAAAACCAATTATAATTATTAGGAAAATCAAAGTAATTTACCTGAGTTTTAGCATCCACTGCAGCACCATTCCTGAGCAGCAAACGCACAATTGCGATCACTTTTCTGCGGCAGGCAACATGGAGAGCTGTTTCACCTCTCTGTGAAAGGCAAATTTATAATAACTAAGAATTTATGGATGCATAAATAGTAAAAGTGTTGCCTTCAAAAGATAAAGTTTCTTTACTCACAATTATCATGTAATTAACCAATTCAGTTGTAGCCAGTTTCTTACATCATATTTCACACACAGTATGCCACCAAGTTATCACAACAAAGAATTTACTAACCCTTCCAGCCCCGACCAGCATATATTTTCTCCTTACATTATCCCCACAGAATACATTATTTGGTTTTGAGAATACAGCAATCGACCATGGACAGCAAACTATCTAAGATGAAAACCAAAATTCTCCCAACCTTTTCATAAGGAAGTTATGGAGACAGTTTGGGAGAATTTAGCAGTATGCCATATGTCATGTTTGGGGCCGAAACAATTAATCATACTGCATAGCAATCTATCTATTAAAGATGAAAAACAAATTTGAAAAGTTTCACGTTAGACCAGACTCAATGTAAACATTTGTTTTGCAGCAACAGTTGTAAAAAGTATACAAAGTCTTATACAATTGTATACAGTAGCAGCTACCATAGTCTTGCTAGAAACTAAATAAAATTTAATTCAAAAAGCGCCATCCACATTCAGTCAACAATAATTTAAACCCTCTGGCTCTCAGGAACAGGTCACAAAACAATCATATCATGTGCAAAACTTTAACACCCACCACATTAGTGATGTCTGGAGACCCTCCATGTTGGAGAAGAAGCAAAACAAGAGTGACGTTACCATAGAATGTGGCCACATGCATAGGAGTTTGACCACCCTGGTAACAAAACAAAGATAATGTTGTCAACTCTTTCCAAAAACTGGAATCTATGTTACAGTGGAGACAAAACTAGACTTAGATAAATTAATAACTAATACAATAGAATTCTAGTCACTAAATCTATGCAAAATAATTATCTTACTCATAGTCTATCGCACAATATACTTTCTCACGCCTGCAGAAATTCAGAAGTTGCATAACCTGAAAGTTAGTGAAACACAACATTTTGCCTGACCTATTTTATTTTGCATAACCCATTTTTAGGCATGACTTGCATATTTAAATTTAAATGACTTGAGACTTAAACGGCTGATCAAAAAGCTGTAGAGAAGCTTTTTAAAATGTAAATTATACAGTGTATTTTCCTTACCATTAACACTGTTTGACAAAGATTAGAGGGTGATAATACAATATTGAGCACTTTGTTGACAGAAAAACTTAACCAGTGCAGATGGGGTGTGCTATGTGTTCTTGTGGTCAATGGAACCTCAAACCAAGAAAGAAGAGTCCATATATGCTATATCAGCACATGCAAGAACGATGTGGGTTATGCAAAATGGAACCGGCATAACAATCATTCATGCACTAAGTAAATAGTTTTTAAAAAAACTATAGACTGCGTCGGCGGGTAGGTAAAACGTATGATAAAATCAACCGA
>JANSTR010025899.1:0-13597 GCA_025434805.1 Antipathozoanthus remengesaui | reverse complement strand
ATGTTGAGTTGTGTGACATGTTGATGTACCAGGGAACTCTTTTGCACTGTAAATGCATCAAAAAGGTCAAATGTTGGCGAGGACAAGGACATCTTCAAAAGCATCGTGTGCATTGTAAACTTCATTGAACAAACAGCTACGAGGAGAGTATTGATTCAATTTGCAAAAATGAGCCATCTGCAGTGATGAGTGTTGTCGAGTATGAGTTTCTTTCACTACACTTACCGTAGGTAAGCTAACCTGGGAAACTTTGAGGCCAACTTTGATACCTTTGGAAACAATCGCTGCTTTTATATCATCATTAAAAAAAAAAAAAATTAAAGACGTAAATGGAAATTTAGCAGAAAACAGCCGATAACTTGCCAGGCGGCCGTGTTTGTTTTGAAGATCTCGCGCGTGGTCATAAACCGTATCGAGCCACCTTAACCATATTTTATCTATTTTAGCGACTATTATGGCATTGTATTGTATTGTATTGTATTGTATTGTATTGTATTGTATTGTATTGTATTGTATTGTATTGCATTGCATTGTATTGTATTCTCTGTCCGAAAGTCCCCAAATAAGAGTTCTGAAACATTTTCAAACCATGAAATGGCATTAAATATGTATCACGTTTGTGATTCCAGTGTGACAAATCGGTAATGCCTTATTGAAAGTTTATTTCATTGCTCTACTTGTAGGATGGCGCTGGACCAGGTTACCAAGGAGGACGAGGGGGGCGTGGTGGAGGAAGAAGTGTGAGGTCAGAGCACGGCAGACGAGAAGCACAAGGTAAATTTGCTTTATAGGGAGCTGTGCATGTTAATCAAACATCATCAAAGTGAATGTGTTTGTTGTTGTACAAAGGTGCACTAATTACTTCAGTCCAAGTAAAGAGACTTCTGGCTACTAAAGTGGCGAACTCAAGGAGGCAATATTAAGGAAAAGTAGGCAGATGTAGGCGAATGATAAGAAATGAATTATAGAAGAGAAGAGCAAAGCCATAAGTTCTATGTCCCTTTTCGTTATTTTCTCCGCCCTAACTAGATTCTCATCTTCCATCAGTAAGGATATATGCTGTTTAACCCTATTCAGGCTAGGGGGGAGCGTTCGATGCCCTCCCCTTCGTCTTTGATCGTTTATTACTCCTAAACGATTGTGTCTACAGTACTCCTGTTTGGAGACGTTCCCTTAAATTTATCTGGGAACGTTTTGGTGAAGTCATTTATTGATTGTCAGTTGCGGCATTGCCATGGTAACTGAATTTTCGAGCTCTGTTTCGTCCATTTTTGACAAAATACAATTTTTTTTGCATTTCTGCTACATATTTTATTTCAATATCGAAGAAGTCGCTGATTAAAGTTAATTAATGAAGTTATTTAGCAAATTTGGATTAAAAAAATAACTTTTTACAACAGTTTGACAGTATAAAAAAATCCAAGATGGCAATCATGGAAATCCAAGATTGTAACTTTGTGACGTTACCATAATTTGCCCATAAAATTATTATGCCCAATTTTTATTACCACTAGAGCAGCCTGTGCCAAGTTACTGGATTCCATACATTTGTGAAATTGCTGGAAAGATTATTGAAGTAAACATACCTTTACTGGTTTTAAACCTGGAGTTCAGGATTGTAAATTATTTATGTTACGTTTGTACATGTCGTTGCAAATGTAAATAATATCAAATGTTGGCAAAGGATCTTGGGTAAATATGAGGCTTTAATACACACTGCTATATGTAAATAGGAAGAGGTCGAGGTAGCGATTCTGGATTGGGTGAGTCTGAGGATTACAGAATACGACAGCCATCACAGCAAGGAACTCTTTGGGATTACGTAGAGTCTAAGATGCCAGTTAGAGGTAATTAGGATTGGGGCACTCTTTAAATTCTGAATTGCCTCATTTCTTATGTATTGTGAAGAGAAAGTGTTAAAAATTACTGTTGTATCTTGAAGAGGAAAATACATGTTTGTCTTCCCGTAAAACATTCGTGTTATTTTTAAAGGTGACTTAAGTAGCTTCAATTTACGACAGATTCTAGAATGTAAAATGTTATTAAGTAACCCTCTTGACTGCGGACGAACCTGTATTAAGCCTGACTCTTTTTCAGTCGTTGGCAAGAAAAAGTAAGGCGTAATTGTGGTTAGGAAAAAGAAAGAAAAATTACTGGCAGATTTCGTGCTCTATAACCGTGCAATCGTTTCCCTTTCTCATTCCCTTCCCAGCGTTCCTCCGCGCTTTGCTATTTTTTCTTCCCTTTCCTAGTTGGATATGAGTCAAGTGTTGAAGTGGCACTCTATGAAGTGGCGACCCTCTACTAAATTACCTTTGTTAGAGTCCCAGAAAGTTTTGTTTGTTTACTGTAACTTATCTTGTATTAAGCAGTTACTTCTATTATGCGTCCGTAACCACCTTTGAACAATCTCAAATTGCGTAACCATTTCAAGGTTTCCATTTTCGTTGTGGGAAGAGTCACGGCTAAAATGTCAACGAATGCATTGGAAAATCGTTCAACTTTCATCTCATGTGACTCCACTGATTACATCGAATTTCGACCCAAATATGTCGTTGAAGAGGTATATGTATAAAAATTGTATCTAAAACAAAGAATAAGTTACCACATGATATACGTTCGAAATCAAAACTTACAAAACATGTTCTTGTCCGAATTTGATGTATAATGGTTGATTTGTTGTGATTCTATACATGACTGCCCCTCAACTAGAATAGCAATGGAAACTGTAAAAAGGTGTATAATAATAATAATATTGATAATAATATTAATAATAATAATAATGATTATAAATTGTCTATATTTTATGAATTCGATTTTAAAGAAATTTATAATATTTAATGTTTGCGAACTATTGTAAATATGTTTTGGAATTATAATTAATGTTATTGAAATTATTAGATGATTCGAATTAATTATTGGTTGATCTTCTTAAGATTCCAAGAAGAGGAATACAAATCCGCCTGCGCATTCCAAGGGTTCTGTGGACAGTTTCGAACGGAAACAAGACGACGATGGTGGGAACATTCAACTGCAACAGGATAGAAAGTTGGATGTCCAGGTTACAACAGATGGAGAAATGTCGAAAAATAGAGACACTTATTCAACGGTAAACAAAAATGAAAAAAATGAGAGTCAGTATACATCAGACAGGCAAGTTAGACAACAACAACGGCAACGACAACAACAACAACAAAGACCACAACAGCAACGACCACAACAGCAGCAGCAACAACAACAACAAACACCTTCTGAGTCACAAACGAAACCACATGGACAACAAAAAATGGTAAATCAGCAGCATGGTACTCGATCGGAGCCCCAGCCCCAGCCACAACCACAACCACCACAGCAACAGCAACAACCACCACAGCAACAACCAAAACCACATCAGAGGATGGATCAGCATGTTCATCAGCGACAGCAGAACACTGGACGGGTGCCTGGGAGAGGGCCTAAGGGACGGTACGAGGATTCCAGACAGCATCAGACCCTCCCCCCACGGCTTCAAAAGAAGCAACAACAACAGCACCACCAGTATGTGAAAGAGTTCTTACAGCAAGAAAAACAAAATTTATCGCAAAGGAAGGAAAGTTCCACGCCACCACTGCAGTCGGGTCAGTCTGGGAAGCAGCACTCTCCCCGTGAATCAGGTAGAACAGACTCTGGCTATAGGCACTGCACAGCGGCTCAGCAGCAGGGACGGAAACAAAGAACTCCACAAGGGCAACACCAACAGATGGTAGAGGTGGCACAGAGTTATGAGGCGGGACAACAGATAGAGCAAAGATTTTCTCCTTCAGAATATCAACAGTCTTCCCAGTATGGAGCCAACGTTTCTCCACAAGGTCACTCTCACTCGCCTTACTCCACTGAACAGCTGCCGATGCAGTACGATCCACAGAGGACAAGAGAATATCAACTGCAGCAGCAGATGGCCCCTCAGACAATTCCTGTTTACCAGGTACCCACCACGCATATGCAGCAGGTCGCCACCACTCAGATGATGACACAGCATGCATTGCAACCGCAGCAGCAACCAGTGGCAAATCAAATGCAAGCTCCCCAGGTAATGATGCAATCCATGATGCCATAAAAGATGGCGGCTGTGCATTTGACCACAATGCCTTGCGAACCTAACTCGGTGAATAACTGAACGTGTCCATACACTAACAACATTGTATATGCTAAGTTTGAAGTTTTTAGATCTTTTTGATACGTTTTTATGAACGTTTTCATATTTTCGTGCGCTAGGAGTCATGGATAAATGTACCAATGTACCAGTCGCCATCTTTTTTTATTACGGTCAATTAGGTTATCTGTTATAAAAGGAACTGTCCAGACCATTGCTTGGTTTATTCTCCAATCAGCCACCATCGGATGATCAGCTTTGTAGCATTTGATGCTGTAGATGTCAATAGTCATATTAATCATTTGAACGATAAAATTGGAAGTTAGTGTGATGCTGAGACCACGAAATTGTAGTTGTAACAGTAGTAATTGTAACTTCCTTTAGTTCACTTTCTCACGTTTAGTTGGTGTCTGCAACAATTGGACTCTAGTGAGTGGCCTAACTGTACAATGTTAAGAGCATTTTGAATTTTAAATATACATTTCCGAGATGACAAAAGAGGCAAGAACTATCCCTTTCTACATGAACTCCCAGTTTTACAAGGATAATCTACAACTGAAGGCGGAATACGTCCACTTTTTAGGACGTATGCATACTTCAGCGTGATTCTGCAATCTTGTAATTATTTAGATAGCAATTCCCTGTTGCTCTCCCTGACAAAACAACAATAGTTTATTCGATCTGAAAATAGTGATGTTCCAAGTCAAATTTGATGCTATCTACAACCGTCTTGGGTATATTATCCTCGTACTTTTTCCAAGTCAAATATTTGAAGTACAGACCATCCTCTAGACCGTGTTAGAACCAATTAACGTCACAAGCAGATACCTCGAGATGCTATTCAAGACTTAGGACTCTTTCTTTTGGGGGGATTGGCAACAAACAATTATTCCAACTGGTAACCGCCGGTCATTTAAATAAAGGAATGTTTTTGAAGTAGCCAGTTTTGTTGGAAGGGTATGTTACATGATTTATAACTGTATCAATAATAAAGTAATGACTTGTAACCCATGGTTTTTGTTTTAGATTTCGTGGAAGAAAGGCGACTTTTGTCTAACCGTGTGGAGAGACGGGCAGGTAAACTAATGTTGCATTGTTTGCACTTTTCATTTGAAACCATCAGATCTCTGTGGCCATTACTAATACTCTGAAGTTGGTAATATGATACAGCTCGGTAATGATGGTGTCACATATAGTGGTGATGTCATTTGTATGCACTCACTTGACACTGTCGTCTCTCTGTGGCCACCACTAACACTCTGAAGCTGGTAATCTGATACAGCTGGGTAATGATGGTGTCAGATAGTGGTGATGTCAGCTGTATGCACTCATTTGACAGCATCAGATCTCTATTTCCATCACTAATACTCTGAAGCTGGTAATCTGATACAGCTGGGTAATGATGGTGTCCGATAGTGGTGATGTCAGGCTATAGTGATTCTGGCTAGCATCCCTGGTGTTGCTATCATATTTTACGGATAATAGAGAGCTTAAGCAAGGAATGTCAACGAGAGCGACACAACATCGTAGACTTGATTACAGTTTACAATAAACATACACTGCATTGCAACCTGTTGGTCCCTCTTTAATCATCGTCTTGAAAAGGAGCTGGAACGTAAAAAGCCCAATTTTAAGGTTTGTAGATAACTCAACACCAAAATATAAGCTAACGAATTAGATGAACAAAAAAAGAAACGGCACTTCTTTTTGACGTTCCCGGCCTTGACAAGTTTAACTATCAGTAGCTTTGGTTACACTTCCGCTGTGCCCCAGAGTCCCCACTGGGTAATTGGCTTGGGTTAGGATCCCCTTGGGTTTTGGGTAAGGTTATATTTCCGGAAGTGTCACGAAAGTGTCTTGAAATGTATTGAGCGTGCGCTACGGTTTGGCATCGCTGCTTCCCGATTGTTGATAATGCTTTTACAGTTAGTTACCCATACCACTTGGTTCGGAGACTGTCATGGGGAAGTCCTTTGTTCTCTTTGATATTTTCACATGACCTCGCGCAGGGAGTTTAAGTGAAGCGCAAAGGATGTCGGACATTCGATTTGGGACTTTAAGATCGTTTAGGATCAAAGCTGCAGCTTGAAAGCTTGTCATGAATGACTTCAAAGTTGATAGTCTGATCAAATTGTAATGTTAAATGTTTTAACTTTTTCAGTGTTACAGTGCTAAAATAGATGACATTCTTCCTGACGGTGTCAGCTGCAAAATAACTTTCCTCGATTTTGGAAACTGTGAAGTCGTTCCACTCAGTTCATTGAGTGCCATACCTATCGTATGGGTAAGTTAAACTGCTATAGCCCCCATTAGCTATAATTGGATATCCCTGGTCACCTATTACCTGATCACCTAACAAAGACAGCGATCAATGGTGACATTCCACTTGTAAGTACCATCGTTGCCAGTGAAAGTCACGCTTTGCAGGTCACTGTTTCCCAGCTAAGGACCAAATAATATCGAACATTAAACAGAGGGAGAAACCTCTTTAACTGTAGAGAAACTCAACAAGCAACTACTAAAGACCTTCGAAATTTGATTGATCACATGCAGTGGGATTTGGCAGTGACATTTCTATCGACTGAATGATGATGATAACAAGCTATGACTCAAGTCTCAATAGGTTAACGTAGTTTACCTCCAGTAGATATGTGTGTGCGTTAGTTTACCCCATTCTGGAAGAACCAAGTAAAATAGTTCAAGGTAGCATCAGTATAGATAGACCTTATGCCTAACACATCCCAGTGGTTATAAACCATAGGGACCTTAAACAACGACGAGGGAACGTTCAAAGAGAATAGCAGAAAACAATTTATCTAAGTACAGAATACAGTAACCGCATGCTGGAATGCAACCGCCTGGACACTTTTCAACCGTCATCTTTGAAACCAGAACGTGAAAAGCTCAAGTTTGGGCTTCTGTAGAGAACGTAAACTCCCGAATATAAACTAATGCTTCAGCAATTAAAGCTTTCAACTTTTACTATTCGCATACCTTGTCCAAAACGTAAAAGAAACAAATGCATTAGATTAACAAGATAAAAGAAACCAGTAACTCAAAAATCTAACAGCGGTTCTCGTTGAGTTTCCCGTCGTAGTTGCTTAAAGTCCCTATTAAGTTTATGTCGGGGATGTATGAGAACTGGGAAACTAGCTTTGACTTGAAGTTATTGTTTATGGGCGCTGGAGCGTATTATCGTGAACTAGTGTCAACACCAGGAGATAATATTCTTCGTTAGTCACTAAGTCTTCCTAGAATTGTTTCTCTTTAGGATAGGTATTAAGTTTGAAATTGTCTAAACATTGTATGTTACACCCAAGAAAAATAGCCGATTGCAGAATCCTGTAAATATTTCTGAAAGGGGTAATTTCTGGAACTGCTTTGGTACAGAAATTGTAACGGTAGAAACATCTCTGTGCTGATGAATCCAATGTGACAATTGTTTCTACCACGCGATCCTCACCACACAGAGAGTGGTTTACAGTGCGAGGTGCGCTGTAGAAGGGCGTGAAAAGACAAAATTGCTATGTTGGATTGTCAATATAAAGCGTGTAAGCTATTGCGTGTCTCTTTGCACCAATAACTTGAGAGATTCCCCGAATTTGTGTTTTTGCTGTTGAACGACGTTTTGTCAATCGAAGCGGTCGTAGAACAATTCTTTTGCCAGTCTTCCTACGTTTCTGTAGTTGGTTACTTGTTGGCTGATTTTCTGATTTGTTTGACAAATAGGATCAGAAGTTCTATCTAACTTTAACATAAACAGAAGGTATCATAAGCTTTTTTACTGATTGTTAGGGTGAAGGAAATCGTGCCCAGGCTCCAGCCGTGAACACAGTAGCCCTTCCCATGTACCAAGCACCTCAGCCTGTCAGTATCGTACCCAGGCCCCAAGTGATGATCCCCGTAACAGGACAGCCTCCTTACCACGTGGCTGCTAGACCTGTCGTTCAACAGGCAGCTCCAGTTCATCCTCAACAAGTGCAATGGCAGCCACAGATGGCATATGAGATGAGGCCACAGGGATACCAGCCACAGGTGATACAGTATGGGACAATGTCGCAGCCAGGAAACACTGTCTCGCAGGGTCAGGCGTATTTCCCAACTGTAGTCCCCAATGGAGTTCAGTATGTCAGGGCCGTTGGTCAGAATGGTGAGTTTCTACGTAAAGTATGACAAGAATCTGCTACTTCGGTTGTAACGTTAGAACCATAATCAGAGGACGTCTTCGTGTATGTTTTATGTTTTGTCATAAATTCTATTGCGTACCCCTTGATAAACAAATCTAAATGCTCTTAACTAATTCTTCATGGGATTAACTGACAGCTGATATTTGTCCAGAAATTTTACTGATAACTGTTTGATAGATACAATACGTGAACAATTTGACAGTATTAGGAAAGTTGGATAATGGATGGACACCCGAAATAACTTTTAAGAGCAAATCTAGTCGGGTACCCAAATTACTGATAACTCAGTCATTTACTGCTGGATAGCTGATAGTTGAACTACGCCCCTCCCCCCCAAACAGATTCGGAAAATGGTGTTTTTTATGCAGAAACACTTGTTGTCGTCTTAGCCCTGTCCACATATATCCAGGGATTTTCGAAAACGGAGGCTTTGGAAGTGACCTTCCAGGGTAGGGTTCCTGCAGCCAATAACTCACAAAATTTAAAGACCTTTTAAGAACTTTTTAAGACCGAATTGTGAAAAATTTAAGACCTGGTTTTTCTGCAGTTCAAAAGCCAAGGCGTATGTAGCTTTTAACTTCTGTTCTGACTTGCAAAAACAATTTTAGCACAAAATAAGGAAAGTTAACGATATACGCGGCGTAGGTCGCTTCAAGCTGTTTGCATCAAAACTCTTTTGATACATACAACCTTTAAACCTTGACCACCAGAAAGGACGAGTTTCTTGACATGGCTCAAACTCAGTCAACGGATAATGTCCGATCAGAATGGTGACTTGACTGGACAAGACTTTCAATTGTCAGTCTTGTTGATCGATCACGCATATTTTACGTTTTCTTTTTTTTTTAATTTTTTTTTTTAATTTTTAACTCTACCGTATAGCATATCAATATCTTTGTATTGTCATTGATCTGTACTAAGTTTGCAAGAAGCACTTTATAAACACTCTAGAGTGCATTAGAGACAATATATGTACTGTGTAATTCATATTTTGGGGCTTATATTATTGTCACAACTTTTTCTTTTTCATAATATTGACTGGTTAAAAACAAAACATGTCTGAGATAAAATCACTTTGCCTGGTCAACTTGACCGGTCTCCATACGAAAATTATTTTGAGTCCTGCTTGGAATAATGATTAAGACCTTTTACGACCTCAAGGATAAACGCTTGCAAATTTAAGACATTTTCAAGGCCTTAGAAATACAAAATCAAAAATGAGACTTTTGAAGACTTTTAAAGACTCCGCAGGAACACTGTTATAGCTATAGGTGTTCATTCATGTGACCACGTTTAATTATGATTCACTTTTCCTGTAGATACTGTAAGTGGGCAGGTGGGTATGGAGATGGAAACACCAAGAAACCTTCCACCCAACAATCCTGGCCACGCCAAACCCAAGAGACATGTTGGCAAGCCAACACAGCAATATTACGTAGCACCGAGACACCAGAAAGCGAGAGAAAACAACATGAATAGCTAAATATTATATTTTTAGATTTTATAAGATAATTTGTTCAAGCTGCTAAAAGCTTTTCATTTCGTTGAAGACGAAATTGATATCTAGTATTGAGACCCAAAGTTTGTAGTATTTGGATGTACGCTTGACGGAGTCGATTATATGACACCATCCCGCGCGGTGTCAAAATAACCACCGTTTTTACTTTTCACTCGTTGCTTTTGAAGCTGTAGGTGGAAGTAACCGGTGATTGAAATTCAATTCAAATTAGAGGGGTATGAATTTAGACCATGTCAATATTTATTGTAGCTTTCCTGGTTGAACAGATTGGTATAGCACTATTAGTGTACACTCGTTGATGATGCGGCGAAACATTACTCCAACCAAAGAAGATTAAACTAGAACTGACAACTGTCGACCGTTTATCTCCAAAATCATTTAACTGTGAATGGAAACGTCTCGAATTAAGTTGCACTGTTGTTTTTGTTTGTTGTTTTACTCGAATTTGATACTGGTATAGTTTGTAAATGGTGAAGTTATAGATTACCAACTGTGCTCTAAGTTTTTTTTATTCTGAAAGTAACGTTAAAAAGTATTCAAAATTGTTTCTCTTGTCAGACTTTCTTTGTACTTCTAGTAATGTTATAAAACTCTGTTAGTCAAAAGGTTATGACGATACTTGTGAAGACGATAAGAATGATAATAATTGTGATGTGTTAATAATAAATTAATACTGATACACCAACAAATTTAAGTAACAGTAATAAAAATATAAATACTTAAAATTGTAGTTAGCCAGATAAAGGAAATGTGAGATTTGTCGAAATGTTAGGAGGTCGGAAGTGTTGAAATATGCTGTGGCATCCCTGTGGCTCAGACCTAACTGTGGATCCTCCAGAAATTTATCACTTCAGCTTTTGTTTTTTGTGTGTTTTTGGACAATTACCAGTGTTAACGCTACAGTTGTGTTGATTATATCAATTCCGTGTCCAGACACCACCGATGCTGTCTTCTGTCTGTGTTACTGTACTGTAAAATGGCTATTGGCTAAGTATCTTACTGTAGGAAATATGTGTGGATATAAAGATTTGTTGTGACTGGTTTATTTGATACAGCCTTTTATGACCCACGTATTATACACCTATTGGATTCGTCGAAGCCAAATATGGAAAGATATTTTAGTCGTGCCTTCAATATTGGGCGAGACTGCAGGTCGAGCCTGATACCTAAATATCTTTTGGCTTGAACGTATCAAATACGTTTTTATTATACCGAAGAAACTTACAATTACAAACACTGTTCACTGACTTTGACTTTCATTCCATAAAACGATGCCGAATTGGACATGATTCAGTCGAAAGACGAAGTTCACTACAAACACTGCCAGTACAAAAGTGATAATAAAATTATATCACGTGAACTGCAAATGATTGAGAAACCATCCCCCTGGATCACGTGCAAACAGCTGCCAATATGCTGTCCAATATCATCAAATAGTGGATCGGCACGTGACTCCAGTGCAGACATATGATTGGTAGATGATCGCTGAGGTATAATAAAATGTATTATTTTCCAGTTGTTTAGTATCCCGTGATGCCAAAGCAATACACGTCCCTGGTGTATGGTTAGTATTCATTGCCATATTTTCTGTATATTTCGGCAACTAGAAGAAGCAACTTGGTTAAGTTCTCGTGTACTCGGTGACTGTGTTTGCGTCCTGCCAGTTTTTATGTTGGTGGCTTAAGTTCTTCACAGAAAAAAAGTTTAGAAATTATTAAAATGTATAAATAAGTTTTATACGATATTAATTAAACGAAATTTTACTTGAGTGTATTTGTCTTCGTTATTGGCCTTCCGCAGTATGTACAGCCATGTTGGCGCAAAACCGATGACATTTCAAAATCTACCGGAGTTACAAGTGGAGATTGTTTTATCGTTTATCAACACGTTCTAAAGGAAAATTGATTGTTTGACAAGGGTATCCCACGTTTTATTTCACGAGAAAACAATATCGCAGGAATCGCGAAGCGATGAGTGCTCGAGTCGGATTTAACTGGAATACTCGAGTCAAACAATGAATTTTCCCCTACATGTTATAACAGGGATGAATCTCGCAAGTTCAGTGGGGTGGAACTTGGATCGTGTTTGGTTAAAGTTTCGCGTACAACAAAGCCACTTCGGTGCTCTGTCAACCGACTGGCCATGGTGAGCCAGCACGAAGATTTTAAAGGTGGCGAGCGCGCGCTGCAGGTTTAATGCAATGTTTTAAAAAACACTTCCTCTTCCATTGGATAATGCGCAATCAGTTTGCGTGATTTATCCCTGCTATACGATTCAGCTGGGATTCCATTGCGTTCGGAAAGAACAGGGCGCACGGTGCTTTCCGAGATATTATTTCAAGATGGCGGATCCCGGTGTACAAAATACGAGAAACGGGGAAAACTGATACACGTGTAACAGGACTGCTTATTGCTCCCATCCAGTTGGGAAATTTTACACTGGGAAGAACTAAAACGGCATGTGTTCGATTAATTCTCAATGAGAATTGCCGGAAACGGTTGGTTGCCTCCCCCCCCCCCTTTGTCGGGATTTTTACAAATGTTTTATACGAACAACACTGAAATAAACATTAAGATGTGATTCCTCCTCCCCCCCTTCCAGAATTTGGGTCCCGGCCCTCTTTTTCTAAAATTATCGGCCCCTGATAGCGAGCTCTTAATCCGAAGAGCACGCAAGACGAGTTCATTACGCGTTGGGAGGAATTAGTACTGCAGCCGGGACAATAAAATCACCCACACCGTGCTCCGGTTAGGAAAAGCGACAAAACGATTTGAGGATCAAAAATACAACCATTACAGGCATTAGCGAAGCCGCAGAAGTTATCACATTTGTAACATCCAAACGTCAAAGGCAAAAGAACTGGCAAAAAAGGAACTGCGACTCGGGAAGAGTTCGACGACAACCCACACATGTATAGGCAAGCACTCTCTCGACAGAACGTTTTATTTCACGGATTTTCAGAAAATAGCACAATATTGCCTTTATCTTTTTAGCTATAATCAAATTTACTTACTCCTTAGAACTCAACAAACGTGAAGAAGCTGTTCAGGTATAGACCACAAACTATATTATCCCATTGTATGTTGCCGGTATGTGTGAGCAGCTTGTTCGTGTTACTAGTGAAATCTTCAAACTAAGTCTTCGTGTTCCTATACCAATTTTGTATGAATCCTCCATAAACTCTGGACTTACATAGCTTTGTGGGGGTCCGACTAATCTGCAGTTGGGAGAACAATCGAAGATGTTCCACTAAAAATTGGGGGGGGGGGGGGTCAAGGCAGTTCAGTGTTAACGGAATACGATATTTTACCATCCCGGCCTAACCGTGGAACACGATAATCACCATGCCTTTTTCTTCCATCAAATGACCACCAGTAACAACAGAAGAACTTGACAATCATTTGTCAAAACCACCTGGACTGCCCAGTCCAGATTAAACCAACAGCGATGAAGACTATCACGGTAAACCATGATGTAGTAATCATATGCAAACATTGATAAGGTGGAACAAGCGTAATGAATAAACACAGTACTGAATATCACGGTAATACTAGAAGTAGTAATCATGTGGAAACATTGATAAGGCAGAACCAGTCGTAATGAATAAACAGAGTGCTGAATATCACGGTTATCCTCGATGTAGTTAGGTAATCATGGAAACATTGATAAGGCAGAACTAGTAGTAATGAATAAACAGAGTGCTGAATATCACGGTTATCCTCGATGTAGTTAGGTAATCATGGAAACATTGATAAGGCA
>JANSTR010025788.1:0-13599 GCA_025434805.1 Antipathozoanthus remengesaui | reverse complement strand
CAGATGAATGACTGAAGTGACTTCGATGAGATATTAAACCAACATATTAAATGTTAAGTATATCGTGTCTTTTTCAAAATAAATTATAGAAATGCTTTATTTTGGAGTCACGAATAAGTTATCTGTGGATACTATCTCCAGTATCGTACGGTAACGGACAAGTAATAACTCTTTCTCGGTCGTCTGCACGAATTTATGGTCCTCTGAAGTGACTGGAAGACTGCGAAAATGGGTCCCTGAAACATCATTTGACATAATTCAAATACTCTGTGGTACTTTGAAAACCAAATATCATCCACTTACTTGCAAATCGACTGACTCGGAACTCTTGATCTCACTGTCACTCCCACTAGACAGTATCACAATGGAATAGTATTGTGATAGAACTCATCTTCAATGACGAGATTTGATCTTCTTAAACGCTACAAAAGGGACAAACGAAATGTTGTTACATTATTGTGAACGCTAGTAGCAGTTCGATACGGAGAATCAGGTTCTTCATTTGGTATGGTTTTCAGTGGCAATCTTAGTTCTTATTTTACCACTAGAAATTGTTTTAATTCAAACTTACTGACTTTTTTTTAGTTTTTTTTTTAAATTTATCGATTCGTTGGAAGTATTGATTTAACGGGACATTTAAACACGCAATCTTTAACAGTTAACCATCTTACCTTCGTTGCACCGTGAGTCAGTCAGCAGACTTCATGCTGAAATTACACTAAACTCTAACGGTATCTGTTAAATACTAACTTAGCATAGTATATCAACTCCCTAAACTATACCTATTACTCCAAGATGCTACAGTGAAAGTCAATTTTCTTCTTCACGATTAAGTTAACAGCTCAAATGATAACAACCTCGGATTTACAGTTTGTTTACATAATTTATTTGAACATTCTAAAGTCACATTTTAAAAACATCAGTTAAAATCATATTCATACTTTTAAACGTAAACGCTATCGACTTTTCAATATAAATAGACAAGTATGACTTTATCTTCCGATTCATATTCTGATTCCCTTCTGTAGACTCGACTGCAATATCAACAATATATCAAAACTATACTTAAGGAAGTTTAAGTTAAATACAATATGAATTACTACTAGTAAACAGGCTGGTAATGCATTCAGACAAACAGTTACATAATATGCTATCAGAAATAGATTTTAAACTAATTTTCATTGCTGATATCAATCAAACACGAAATTTTCAAATGCATCAATAATAAAGCACCAGAATGTATTTATCATTGATTAGTATTACAAATATTTCTATTTTAAGTACAGTTTTGAAGTCAGGTAAGAACATACGGTCAGATGATAATATACTTGTTTAGTGTCCACCATTCACGTTTTCCAGGTAGGTCTGCAGGGTTTTATTTTTAAGTATACCTTGTCTTGACTCGACACCTGTTTGTGTCCACAAAATCGTCATTTAGAAGCAATGACCTTCCCAAGAATTTTATATCTGGTCTTAATAATATATTCTCATGTTCTCGAGTAAATTTATGTTTATATTGCTGTGTTTCCATCTTTAGGCATCTACCGTTCCAAATAGGTTTTATTGAAATATGAGTTTCTCCGTGAATGTGAATTACAAAGTGCCATCGATTTGACATACCCCAAGGTAGAAAGGGTATTGGGACAAGAGCCTTAACAGTTGCCATAACATTAAATACGTCTGCAAAATTGAATTGACGTAAGATAGGCGGGAACGACAACTTTATAAACGTGACGTGAAGTAAAGGGATATATTTCAAACTAATTACAATACCTAGGCTGTTACGCTGTGTAATGAGTGACCCTTTCCCTCAGAAGCCTTAAAGATGCAATAGCAGACGCAAAAACAATAACCATGAGAAAACTCTAAACCTAACCACGCCGAGAGAAAAATACAATTACATTGTTAATATGTGTCCGGTAAGCTATTGTTCAAAGATTCATTCAATTTTGTATTTTATTCATGAAAGTAGAGGTTACCTGCATAAAGCGCTGTAAGAAATGTTGGCAATATCTTAAACAATGTCAGGGATTCGAAACGCAATTCAAGCTATAGTACATTAATAACTGAAACAGTGCTGAGTCTGATCCAGGCAGTGTTAATTTTTTATGGACGTGCAATCTTATTGTTAGACAGGTGTCATTAGTTGTTTAATGTGACTGCTGTTAAATGCTTTACGATGTGTTGCTAATTACCATATCAGTGCTATTTTGTGAATCCATATCTGGAAATGGTGTCACCTCTAGACAATCCCAATATATACTGCGACAGTGTCCTTCCAAATACTTCAACCATTCTGCTGGCAGCTTGCCAAAGTGTAACAGCTTTTAAAAACCAACTACCAAGGCTATTGTTTTGCGATAATCTTTTATCTTAATTATTCTATTAAATATCTGCATGTGAGTTACCATATAAACCTATGCACAGACAATCACCATTCTACCATATTCTGCTTTGTCTTTAATTTCATCTCATTAAAAGACATATTACTGTTCCTGCTAATTACACACTACTGATATTATGTACCTGTTCAAACATTATCACTGACTTTGACACATCAAATTAAGTTGGAATGTACAAAAATAACGAGAAGCACAACACTATATATTACTTATTTACTTTTAAATTAACAAGTTGATATAACAATTTGAGGGGAAGATCAAGAGTTGGTTATTTTGTCATACCTCACTGTAGCATCTTCCATTTAGATTAATTATTGTTTTTTAAAATGACTAAATAAAATAGTTACCTGGCAAGACTGTACAATGCAGTACCTTTCCTTGCTGAATCGAGGTCAAGTTAGCTGGGCACCACCCCACGTTTTACTTCTTTTAAGCTGACAAGTCGTCACTTTACCACTTTTAGCTGGCAAACCGTCATTTTACCACTTTTAGGCCGGTAATCCATGATTTATGGCATTTATGCTGGAGAAATCCTCAGTTTATGATCAAGTATGACACCAAATCACAGTTATTAGGTTTTTACAACAAATTTTGCATCCAAAGTTAACAAGCAAAAGAACATCAGCAGCAGTCTTATAGTTTATTCGATGCCTAATACTTTATCTTTTGTTCAACAGTTTATGCTCACGACAATAACAGTACTCTTGGGCTTTTCAACAACTTCTTCAACTTTGTGTTGTTTTACCCATTAGTCCATCATATTTCACAAAACGGTTGATTTCAGCTTCCGTGAATGAAGTTTTGGGCCTCTTTCAGACGACGCACTCCAGTTGGATTTAATTCAATCTATTACACTTGAAAGCAACCATTCACCTAAAACGATTTGGAAAGTTAAATGACCTTAATTTGTCGGAAAATGATTTAACAATTCGTACGAACTCTTCAGCTTTCCATAATTCATTTTGAATGTGGATTCACAACTACATTTCACTTGAAATGAGATGACTGAACAAGGCCTTACATGAACTTCAAACAGAGCTGCACCAACCACAAAACGTACATGTTGGCAGTCTGCGAATCAGAAATTATTACATTTGCCTTGACACATTCGAACAACCAGTCTGTCATGTCTGTAATGACCCGCAGGTTACGTAACAACAACAGTAACAACCCACAATCGTGTCTTTTTCATTTTCTTTGGATCTTCCTGATGTTCTTGACCCCCCTTTTTGACTAACTCTTAATTAACAATTGGCATTCTTTTATTCATTGATGCTATATCAAATGGTTTTCAGTTAGTAGTACTTCATCCTCCAAATTTCATTAACTGCGGATCAAAGGGACCAAAGTAAAGGGGGACCCAAACATGAGAACACAGCCCATATTTCATGGTTCTTGTTTGTTCAGTTCCGTCTATCCTCTGCTGTGATTAACAGTGGAGTCAGTGAGGCTTGTAATGTACTGATGGAGTTTAATTTTTTTCCAATCAGTCTTATTTCTAAGTGATATTTAATGACAACATCTGAATAATTACACGAAGGCTCAGGTATTTTATTTCTCAGCGCTGATTGGCTTTAAACAAGAGAATTGCCACAGACACTGGCTAACACTATCGTTATTGAGTAAATGTTTACACGTCTTGAGCATAATTTCACTTGGAAAAATAGAATGATCCTCTATCTCAGTACAAAAATACTTGTCAACAAAACGAAAACTATATTTGGTACAAAATAGCTTGTAGCAAAACTAACTGCTTTTTGGCCAAGGAAAGATTTAAATTTAAAACTATGCCAAGAATTTATCCATACAAAAATATGATCAACATTTGTTTTTACAAAATTAGATGCCTTCTGCTTTAAACAGTACTGTTTGAACAACAAAAATTAACATGCATTGAAAATTTAAACTGAAATAAATTTAAGACAAATTTATCAACAAGTGCATTGTGGAAATAGGAAACGGTATTTTGTTTCAGCATTCACACCAAATAACCTGATTATCGTCACAATGCAAACGTTTTATTCTTTGTTTTAGATGGAAAAACTTTTAAGAAAAGAAATTTAAGTTCTACAGGAGAATAATACAAGATTTAGAGGTTTGAAACAAGGTTTAGAGGTTTCTTTAGGTTTGAAACAAGATAAGAGTGAGTGCTTACATTAGTTCTTACAATATATTGATAACAAATGACAACAATTTTGTGATGGATTAAGCGAGTGTATTCATTATGTTACAAAGACATGGTAGAAAAGTGTCCAATCCATGGCTCTTTTCCAGTAATGTCTATTATGAAAACCTCACTAGATAACGGAGGCAAAAAAGAAGTTGTCTTAGAAACCACCAACTTCAGTATTGTCATATGTTGTTTTAAGTTTTACTTTTATTTCTAGAAGACGGACCTGTGGGATTAGTTTAACTTAATATAGTCTGGTTAACCTACCTTGAATTATACACTCAGTGTGACCCAGTGGCATTCAAGTATAAGAGATTATCAGAAATACTAACAACAAGAGCAGTATTCCATAGCCATGTCATTTATTATTAAGATTTAAAGTTTAACTGCAATTTGATCTTAGCCAGAAAAATGTTATGTAGCTTTATGTTTAGTGGGAATTATTCAATCAACAAAACAATTAAATCAGTTAAGTTCAAGTTTATTAATAAGAACATGTTATTACTCATCAATGACAACTTGTCACATAATCTGCACAACAAACTGGTCACGTAACTATATATTTGATCTAACATTTATAGTATGAACTTATTCATTAGAAACTTTTTAGTTGTCGGTATGGATTTAGGTTTCTTATTGGTTTAAAAGTTCCATCCAAGTATTTCTGCAGAATACTTAACAATATTTTGTATTAATTCACTGTACATGTGCAAACTTCACATCCACTATTTGAAAGCTATGTTATTGATTCCAGAAGTTGTTTAGGTCAAAGTTTTAACAGCTGTACAAGTAGCTACTAGGCCTAAAGAAAACTTAGCTTTAGTTTTGTGGTATTAACTTAATACTGTGACTCAGAGGGTTAAACAATTACTTTTTAATGTGCTCGAGATTTCATATTCTTGTAGAAAAACGATGTGACCACTATATGCTTCAAATGACTTGCAAGTGGTCAAGATAATTACTGAGGAATGAGTTGTTTTAGGGTTAACGGCAGGAATCGTCTCAGTAACATTGTTTGATCTGCAAGCATCTGAACATAAAATTATTTTTAGGAGTGAAAAATACCTGAACAGCATTTTAGGTAGAATTCACAGAGTCTGCTTTACATTATATTGGATTCATTTAAAGTTATGGTCGATCATTTCAGTGATTTAGCAGAAGGCTCTACTGTTCATTCTCATTATTACATGTTTAGATCATTAAACGTTCGTTTGGCATATGAAATACTAATAATTATGCCTTGGCCAATATAAAAATGGTCTGACTGTTATACAAACCTAAAATAAGTACAAACTACGACACAGTACAGTAATCTGTAAACTGCTCATGCTCTGTCTGGTCGTGCATTAAAAGCTCAAATTACACTTGGCCTAAAACAGGCCTGCAATCTTTTTAATTCCTTGAAGTTTAGTAAGGGTGAGTTGCTTCTCTTATCACTCGCTTGGGTGTGCGGGACGGTGGAGCCTTGAAAGTTGTAACAGGTTGAACACGAGCTGGCGCTAAAATAGGAAATTTATATTCACTTAGCATTATGCAGAGTCTAAATTTAAGAGCAGAATATGGGGAAAAGGCTTTAGCACCTTTAATATAAGAACATGGAACGTAATACTAGCTATTCCTTCTTCATCAGTAAAAACACATGTTATACTATTACAACTGTCAATAACTATCTTTATTAGTTATGCTCAGACCGTGAAGAGGAACAAAGAAAGCAAATAATTCTAACATTTTTTTTAGTTTTATAAACAAAAGCTCTTTAGTTACGTTGTTTCAATAATAAAATGTATAATTTTATATATTTTTTCAAATAGCTCAAAGAAGTGGTACAGTTAAATAAAACCCATAGTTCTTTTCATTTTGGTAAACAGATTCACCTTTTACCATTAATTTAAAACAAAGAACACTAGTATGGTTAAAGAGTTATATTTTTATCAGTTATTTTAAAATTAAATGCATTCCACATGTTTTTCCAAAAGTGAAATATTTAAAACTTTAGTTACACAGTAGTTGGGCAAAATCACCGCTTTGACCTTGAGTGGCAAAACGTGAACACCTACCTGGGTAAGTTGTTTCATAAGTCTCACCCCCCTGTGCATACTCGTAATAAACAGTCTCCCTAACCACACAACAGACAAAAAAGAATATCAGAAATCATACACTAAGGTGGGCTAGAAGTACCATAAGAGAATGTTGAACTATTTCAAGACTTTTCTATTTTGCTGTTGCACTGTGGTCTATGGCACTCATAGACCATGGTGCATTTCAGTTTCATTTTCAAAACAAAACTGAAACTGTCCATGAAAACAAAAGTACAGGGTTTTTCTTAAGGACAGTACATAGATAAACTGTACTACCTTTCCCCAGCTCTAAACCAGTCTGACTCTTCAGCCTGGGATAAGAAAAGTGCTAATGTTATATCTCATTTCTCAGTTGATGTGCCTTCATTACTAAACCTTGAGAAAAACACTCTCTTGAGTGAAAAACGTCTCTTGAAACTTCACTCAAAAATTGTCAGGAAAAAGAACTAATTTTGAACTAGTAAAGTAAACCAAAATAGCAATGAAAAGAAATAAATGTAAACAAATAAATTCAAATAATAGAAAAGCCTTGAAAAAGTGCCAAAAACTCTATGCTGCTCGTTGACTAACACGTTATTATTGTGGATTATATACACAATGGGTTTGATGCTCCTTGACTAACATGTTATTATGGTGGATTATATACACAATGGGTTTGAAATGACTGTTTTATAGCAATTCTAGTTGATTTTATGAAATTAATTTTTGTTTCCACAGTTTGTAAAGATTAATATTGAGAGAATTTATCTCAAAAAGTTAACAACATTGTTAGCATCTTCTTGGTTGTAAGTCATTCAGGCTGGACAATACAAAACTTACCTATTACAACATGATCATTATGATTGTGACATAAGAGCACTAGTAAGTGTTCAAATCATCTGCAAATTTCAAATGTTCAGCAATATAGCCTCTTATTAGCTGAGTGCAAGGTCCATATGGTAAGTTATGGACCAAGTTTTCCTTCCTTTTATGGCCGAAGTGTAAAGTGCGAGGGCCACAAAAATTGGGAAGGAAAAACGAGGATCCATAACTTACTGTACAGACCGAGCAAACAAGGCTAATAAGATATTTATTATGGCGTTGTTGAAAAATGTTAACAAAGTTTGTAAATGAAGGCCACTTGAGAAGAAGAGGTCCATACGGCAACTTTCGGACCTAAAATTGACCAATGACAGTGCACACAATCAAACATCCATATAATAATTACTTTTTAACCGAGAGTGAGGTCTTTACTGGAAATATCAAACTGAGGCTGTGCTGTATTTGATGAGTTGAGAAGGATCAAGTTTAATATTTTCTGTAAGACTTAACATTTGAGGTTAATAAGTATTTTATTATGTGGCCTTTATTTGAAACGTGCAAGAGGACATTTTTTACTTTGCTCATCCGGGTATGTGTGCGCGTAGGTCATTAACAATAAATCCGTAATGCCTATGGGCATTGGGGAAATACAGGCCTTTCAAGAAGCAATCAGAGCGCACGTACTATCATGGCCATATAATAATAACATTTATTTAATAATTCAAAACATATTTGTGAGCTGCTCAAAGTTGAATGGGAAATGAGAAGGTGCAACAACAAAACATAAGGGTATTACAAATCTATAATCAGCTTTTCTCAAAACTTTGATATGTGGCAAGAAGCTCATTCAGCAGCATCTTTAGACGTTTGGCCGCTTTCTTGATAACTTGATATACATTTATCAAATGAACATAGTAAAAGTGTGCTGCGAGGATATATATTTAGCCTTTTCCAGCAGCATGTGAACCTACTGTACACTTACCCACTTTCAGGGTATGCAGCCTCATACTCGTAACCAGGTTCATAAGTTTCATAACCCTTGAACAATTGGAATAGAAAACATTAATCAAGTAACAACAAAATTGAACATAATCTTAATTGGAAGAGCAACCTTAATCCCATCTGATCTCTGATAAACCTCAACTCAGTTATCTAAATAATAAAAACCTATGATGATTCAGTCACAGTTTAATAAGTCTGAAGACTTTCTATTCTTCTCAAGCTTTGAAATGTTTGCAAAATAAACACAACATGTACACCGAGTACATGAAATGGTGTAATTCCATTGGTTTGGTCAAATCCAGATGAATTGGTTTGCAATAAAGGGACAGAGCAGTATGATGCTTTGCTAATGGTTTGGTTTCAGCAAGAGATAAAAAATTGCTTTGATAGCCCAAAACTAATCCAATCCGAAGACGTGCTACACCTACTCTATTATATAAGGTCATACAAAACATTAAATAAACCATTCTTTGGTTGCTGCTGACACTTGAATGACATATTTCTACCAAAAGATAATTTTCAACTGTGCGAAATTATATGATGCTTTGACACCTGGTCTGTCCCTTGCCTTTTTGTATGCAATTAGGAAATAATTTGCTACTACAAATAATATTAATTTCCATGGCTACAAGCAATACTTTATTGTATACTGTTGTCATGGTCCAATATGGTGGATTTGGGATGCCATCCTGTTCCTCACATTTTAAGATCTGTATCACTTTTTAATTCATATTTAAAGAAAACGATGGAATTTAATACATATTTTTGGCATTATGGTTGAAATATTGAATGAAAAATTCAGTGGCATCATCTAGTTACTGTCAAGTGAAAAATGTCCATCCATAAAAAGCTTTTGTCAAATGGTCAAACTGTAAGATATTAAGGAGGAATGTTGGAGTGTCAAAAAGTAAAATTTGTTGGAATACATAATCAGTTTAGACAGATGTTGTTGGAGCCCATGCCGGCACAATTTTCTGATTTCAGTGAATAGTGCCAACAACCTCCACAAAAGCCAACTTTTGAGAACAATGTGGTCTCAACTACTACACAACCCCGAGGAAGTTGTAAACATGCATGGGTCCATGAAATATTGTGTTAGCTGCCACTTTCTTAAGGTTAGAGGATAAGAATCTCAGTTTTTGTATACTATGTTACAAGTTCTACATTTCACTTCAATATCTTTTAGATTGATTTATTTTACTTGAATTTTCCCTTATTTCAACATCACAGAGACACTAATACAAGACGTTTTATAACTTACAGTCACAAGTTTACATTTATAAGATATAATTTATTTATTTTGACAATTATTGACTTTTTAAGCTGTAATTGTTAACAGTGTTCTCCCAGGCCAAGACAGCAAAAAGACTGAGTGGAGTTTGGTGTTCAATGACCAAGATTTGACAAAAAAATCAATTGATTAAACATTAGAGCATTTAGGAAAATAAAAGGACACATCTCCCTTCTGTTTTGGCCTGTTGAGAATGTTGGCTTTTAACTTTAACAAAAAAAATAAAGTTGTTTAGCACTCCAGCCAAGAATTTTAGACAAAACTTTGTATAACATTTTATACACATTTATAAAAAGAGAAGTATTTATACATTCCTATCATATTAGTGAGGACTTACGATCGCTGGTGCCTCAGGCTGTGCATGTTGGATAACGTTAGGTGGTGGTGGTGGTGGTTGGAGGATGTGTTGCACACCCTATTAATAGTTGATCAAACCAGACTCAGTAGTTGTAATGGTCTTTTATAACAGAAAGCTATGGACGTGTGAATTATTTGATTCTAAGATTAAATTAGTGACAATGTTACAACAACTCATTAGAATGTCTGATAAGTAATAATGAAATCATACTTTACACTGCATTCTTGATTGTCACAGAAATAATAAAACATTCATGAACCTATCACAATTCAGGGTGGGAGAAAGGACTACTCTTTGTTAGTAATTCCACAATGGTTGATGCCAGTTCTAAGGAACTTTTAGGTCTATATGCAGACATTTTAATATGTTGGGTACATGTAAATAACATCTCATATCGAGATAGATAGATAGATAGATAGATAGTGGTCGACTTTAACCCCGATAGCCCTAGGCTGAATTGCTGGGGTTTTACAATATTGTTGGGGGACTCTAGCGGACAGACTGCCTTTTATGGGCGCAATGTGCAGCCACACAGTTTCCAATTTTTGTTTTAAGGCAAATGCCCTGTGACAAGGGACAGACTACAACACCGGGTTGAAACCCTACTCTTGTCAAGAAGTGTGTAGGTTCTTTTAAGTCCCCCAATAGAAGGTCGAGAGACTAGACCAATGGCTTAACGTCCCTGTCCACAGACGGTGTGGTGAAAGAAGGTCACACAAAGTTCAACTTTCGAACAGGCCGGGGATTGAACCAGGGATTTCTTGGTTGGCAGTCAGGGATCTTACCAACTGCACTAACCTTGCATATAATTATTATGGTGATTCATCCTTTCTCTCCCTCTATTGAACCACACCCCCCTCTCTCTCTCCCCCCATTAATACATCAACCCAATAAATCAACAATTAACATTCAATATTTGAATGAGAACAATTATAGATCTATCTAATATATAATTAGAATTCATGGGATATTATTTTATTTGCAAGATTGCAATATTACTTCATTCCCACCTTGTCTCCAATCTTGGTCAGATATTCTGCCCTTGCATAAAGGGCATCTCGGATCTCTGTCTCACCAAGATTTTCTTCTGCATCCTTCTGTTTTTCATCTAATTCCTTCAATTTCTTTTGATTTGCTTCTTTCATCTTGCTCAAGAATGTCTGGTCAACTGGCCATTTAAGTTCTGCACAAACTTCTTCATAATATGGCGCCATATCTGACAAGAGACAAAATGAATAGTTATTATTAATACTTGTGGTTTATACAATAGAAATAGACAGCTGGTTTGCAATCATTTATGTATATGGTTCATTTCCTGGGAGTGGTTTGTAAAATCTCCTGTTAATAAAGATATAGAAAATGTGCATGCTTGCTATGTTCAGTTTTTCATTTAATGGCTCATGGTTTTTTTGGGGTTTTTTTATCATTTTTCATGAATAATTTCATTATTTAAATTCAATGGCTCATGGTTACTAGGAACTCAGACTCAATGTTTTTAATTTATTGTTTGAAAATTTCAGGTTCAAAATGTTCTTATTTTGTTTTTATATTGGCCGAGTTTTCCATGGATGTGGAGTTCCTTAATAGCACTTCCAAAATAACACTTGTACAATGGCCCAAACCCCTTGACAAAGACTTTAATCTGAACTTGGTTATTATAGTAAGAGGACACAGTAAAATCAATTTGGTAATGCCTAACATCCATTGGATGTTAAAGGCTTACCTTCTCTCACCCTCCCTTAACTCTTTCAGCCCCAGCCAGTTTATCATCACATATCTTCTCCTTACATTTTCTACACAGAATATGTTGTTTGGTTATGAGAATAAAGCAATTGGTCATAGACATCAAATTATCTATGATGAAAAGCAAAATTCTCCCAACCTGTTTATAAGGAAGCTATGGATACAGTTTAGGAGAATTTAGCAACACACTGGTGAATTGTTGTGTTTGGGGCTGAAAGGGTTAATGTCCACTATATACTGCTGAAACTCAGCAACAAACACTCGGTAGTTAATGTGATCAATATGGTGATGTACTCGAAAGACTACATGTATGCCATTTGATACAGTCTTGAATGAACTCCAGGATATGTTATTTACTAAAGTTATGTTGATTCATTTCAATAAAAAAAAGTGTACTAATTTTTTTAGCTGAACGTTTCCATTATTTCTGAGTGGTTTTCCTAAACATCAACTGTAACTCCCTGGACCCACTGACCCCTATTAATGTCCAATGGACGTTAAACGGTACCAAATCGATTTTACAATGTCCTCTAAAGTACATTGCTAAACTCAGTAAATACAGTACATGTATTTTGAGTCACTAGCAATAATTATTATTGATTATTTTTACTAACTGATTATGTGTTATGCTTTGTAATATGTTTGCTGGTTTCCTTCTTGTTATTAAATTAAATTCTGAACCTCAATATCAGGTTTGGCAAGCACCTCATTCCGACTTTTCTACTTGAACTTTTATAAAATAAGCCAGCAAAATATTTCCGTGAAGCTACATATGCAGTGTGAATTATTTTCGTACTTTTATAGGGCAAATAATTATTTTTGCCGTAACTGTTTTCTGTCTTTTGGACTGTACTGTACAGCTAGGTAGAGTGTAGTACAGCCGTATCGTATGCTTATTGAGATGTACACTCTGTCTAGTACTGGTTAAGGCTGTTATACAGAGTTCTTGATGTAATTTAGTTTACTACCAACAACAAATTTTGCAGTTAACCACTCAATCTGCTGCAGAATAATCAAGATACCCGGCATAAACACAATGCACATGGTTTGTGTCGTGACAGACATGACGAAGCACTTTGTCGTCCTCAACATACCGTTGTCTTTGATAGCATCCATGAGTTTCTTCTTTGCACCTTCCTTGTCAACACCATCTGGGCTTACTAAAGTAAATTTCCACTGGGCAATTTCGAGGTTTGGGTTCTTGGGTAGACCCTCTTCTTCAAGATTTTCGACCGGCATTTTGACCCCTAAAAGTGTTTGACAAAGAACTCGAGGAATGAAAAGTTGAGCTTTGTAGCCAGACCTTACTAGTAAGTCGTAAATCCGCTGAACAAAAACCAAAGAGGCTCAAACATTCATTTCGTGTAACCTGCAGTGCACAAATACATTACCAACCAAATAAAAGACCTTGCTTCACTGATTTGTAATGTGACATTTTAGAGCAGAAAACCGTACGGAGCAAAACCTTTTCGGTATTTTGGCTTTTGCCAGTATTTTGTCTATCTTGAATTTGACGTCACTACGCTCGGGACGGGCTTTCCCGGTTTCCCGCGTGTTGTAATGTTGTCTTTGCATACAGCCTGGCCTGGGCGAGTTGCAGTCGTAATCATATCAAAATGGCGGAATGGGGAACATTTTCATTCGCTAGGTTGTGACCCCTTCCAGTTTTAAAAGGACAGACCGGCCGTGACGCTTTTTTTATGTTTTGGTTTCAGCAAGAGTAGAAAATAGCTTTTGTAGACTGTGAAAGAAAC
>JANSTR010025566.1:0-13601 GCA_025434805.1 Antipathozoanthus remengesaui | reverse complement strand
TCTGACCCCGGTGGGATTCGAACCCACGACCTCCAGAACAGATCACGGTTGGTTGATTAATCAGCTTGTCCCAACAACTATTGACCATATTTGTAGCTATAGCTATAGCACCAGTTAATAAATCTTTTCATCCTCAAATTCTTTGCTATAAACTTGTGTCAGTGCCTAATGCAGGTGTCTTTAAGCTTCTGCCCAGTTAATGTGAACAATATCTGGGCAATAGTAAGCCTCTGACCAAATATTGAAAACTTACATGTAATTCTGACTTCCTAGTACCTCAACTAACTTATTACTATAGGAAGCCAAACCCCCTCAATATTTCTTTTTCTTTATTTTATACATGTATTGTAAATATATCATTGGTAAATAATGTTGTTGTTGTTTGCAACTCATTACAGAAGGATACAATAATTCTTTTTAACTGTGATCAAACATTCAAACAGCACTTAAAATTTCATACTTACTTAAGAAGGCCTTGATCCCAGCCTGTAAAATATCAACCATTAGATTAGTATATATTAATATTCCAAGTGCTTCATAATCATAACTAACAGTAATACGTAGTTTGAGTTTAAACACTATGTTTCTGATATTCCATCAAGACTATAGTTAACACACAATGCAACATATTTTCCAGTGGTAGGTCTGGGCCCACACAGTGTAACAGTAGCAAAGCTGAAACAATAATTATGTCAAAACTATAAAATAATAAAAAATTAATAATAACAAACAGTACATGAGCCAGAACCACAATGAACTGACTCTGTCCCTTGAGAACCTATAAATAGTGCTACAATAGCATAACAAAGAGCCCTCTTGTCAATACGAAGGAAAGCATTTCTCTTTCCACTACATGTACCAATTAATTGCATTCATTGTCTACTCCAAGAGAAATTGATTTCTTGAAAACAGTATCTTGTGAAGTTCAAATATGATGAGAGATGAGGTTTTATGGGGCATGGGAGGGGATGAAATGGGAAGGGGGAGGTTCAAGTTATAATCCTTGTTTGATTGGCAGCTGTCAGATGGAGTATGTGCAACAAAGCCGAGGTAAACCTTTTGTAAGAGTCACTAAAGACAACAAAAGCTCAAAACAGAATGAAATAGTTTCTCCAACCTACAGTAGTCACTCTCAACATCAAACGTTTACCTTTAATAACTTGTCCTTTTCCCAAAGTGAACACAAATGGTTCTTTACGGGGAATGCTGCTGTCAAATTCAGTTCCATCTTCTAGTTTACCCTGTTGTATACAAGACAACCACCTGAGTCACAATGTTACTACTATAAAAATAAATATATTTATTACGACCACATACAGTTCATTATTTTATAATAACCTGAAACAACACGAAGCTTTTCTGCAGTCAGTTCAACATATAAGTAAAACTCTTTGTGTTTGAATGGGGATTCCAAACACCTCAAAACAATAAAAAGCACTTGACTGCCTTGTGCAAATTTTAGTTTCTCAGGGTTTAGGGGAGGGGTTGAGGGGAGGGGTTGAGGGGAGGGGTTGAGGGGAGGGGTTGGGGGAGGGGTTGAGGGGAGGGGCTATAACCAGGAGCCGGTTCTTCAAAACCAATATAGTAGATATACAAGAGTATATATTATATTATTAAAATTACAAATAAATGGATAGCATTTCCACTATTTTAAAGCATTTTTCCTTAACATCAATCTTAGGATGCTCTCCAATACAGCAATTTGTTAACAAAACCATGTTTTAGAATTTAATCCTGGATTATTGTTTGAGGAACCTTGCCCACAATATCATCTTCATTAGAAGGTACATATATATATATGGTTTTATTTATTAGGGCCACAAGTTTTATTAACAGGGGGTCTTTATGCATGTATCAGCGGCTTCCCCCGGGGTGCAACCCCCGGGAACTGAGGAGCGTTTGTTGAGATTGTCAGACAATTTAATTCCGGGGGTGGCGGGGATAGACTCGCTTTTGACCATTTATGGATTACACCCACGGGCCGACCCAGGGGATTTGTTTGGTCAGCGGTTGAATCTACAGAAGAACAAAATGGTGGAACGAAAGGTGAGTTCTTTTTATTTTCTATCCATTTGTAGCCACTTATTAAAACAGACCATCTGCATGTTTAGTTTGTATGGATCGATGCTCAAAGAGAATCACTTTCACACAACGTTTTGTGTTGTTTATCGTTTTAAATATTCACAAGTTTTCAAAGCCTGAGCGGAATATATTTCAAGGTCGAGTACACATCAAAGCTCACCACTATTCTTTTCCTTTCAATTGTTTTCGTAGCTGCTTTTCAGTACGGACAAAAAAGAATTGCTATTGTGGTCACAGAAGTCTCAGAATACCGGTCAAAGACGCATTTGAAATAGCAAATGAGTCAGACATCGTGCTGCAGTTGTACGATGAGGAGTGGATGGAATATATAGACATTACCAACACGGATATCTTCAGTGAGATAAAAGACAGAGCCAAACTCCAAGTTGTATAAAAAACAACGTAAGTTTTTTAAAAACAAACGTTTTTCAAAATGTGTTGTTCTGTGAAATAGGGTATAAAACTGAGCATAGTTTGGTCAAGATACTGAACCAGATGTTTTGTGTTTGTTTTCTGGGTTTGGAATTTTGAAATGCAGAATGTAGTGATATGTATAGTAAATTTCGTCATCACCCCCAAGAGTAGGGGATTGTTTATTTTAAACATTAACCTGTTTGATAGCATCTTTTATTTTACTGGTAATTCCAATTCGCATCAGAGAAATTACTTTATCTGAATTTTATACACATCAAATATCAGAGCTATGGATGTTAAAATAATGTCTATGTTCTCATCTTCATTTTCAGGTTTATGATACAGTGTGATGAAATGGGCCCACATTGTTATAAGTGGTATCATAGTCCAAATGTGAAGATCTCCAAAGCATGAGAAATAAAAATGAAGAAATATGCTTGTTACTTTTGCAGTAAAAAAAAAGTTTTTCACGGTTTAACATGAACAATTCTTTCTCTAACTTCTTTTGGTACTCGGTGTGGAGACATTTGGTCACTTTTCACTGCCCCATACCCCAGGGGATTAAATAAGCTTTGTTTGGGGTTTTTGACAAATCCCCCGGGATCCCCGAGGATCGCACCCCGGGGGAAGCCGCTGATACATGCATAAGAAAATTTAGCCAAACAAAAAAATCCAATCGAGAATACTAAAAATAAATGTCACTTACCATGTTTCTTGTGTGTATTTCGGACCTCTGGGATGTTACAAAAGGATTTTTGGCGTTTTAGAGAGATTTGGGGTTCGCAAAACACACAAGAATCATGGCAAATGACATATTTTTTTAATATTCACAGACCTGTGTTGCCTATGGTACAAACAATACACACAGTCACGCACACCTCCTTATGGTCTCGGGTCGCGGTGCATTGTGGGCAGGGTCCAAATAGGATTATTTTTCGTGACACGCTGGGGCCAGACCCCCCCAAAATAAGTCGCTGGCACATGCTAAAAAAAAATCAAGACGCCGTCTTTACGGCCGCAGGGAGTCATAGGAGAAGTTCCCAGTTGAATTTCGCAATACGGCCATTCTTTGTGACTGGCCACTAAGTCGGAAAAGACTATTGTTTGAATGAAAAAGGCGGAATTTCAAGCTTTTCATTGATATGTTTTTTGTCGGATTATTTAAAATTTGTTCGCTTGAATTGAGTCATGATAGGAGCCCCATTTGCTGAATTGATCTTTTCCAGGCAGTTCACGAAGTAAGTATTTGTAATTGATGTTTTTTGGATTTGAATTTATTTGTTTGGAATTTCATTACCATACAATTGTTGCTCGATCTTCCTGCTGTTGAATTATGCATTTATGTAAATAAATCATGGTCGTTTGACAAAATTTTCCCTAGCGATTCGAGTGAAGCACTACCGCGTAAACAGGCCAAGTTTCCCTTGGCACGTTTCCTAGTCAAGAGACGGGAGAGCGAAAATGAATTGATTCAAGAAAAGCTCGAAGTCGATACAAAACTAGCCAAAGTAAAAGAGGAAATAAAGCAGAAGAAGGAAGAGCTTTGCCAAGCCAACAAAGAAGCTCACAGATTAGGAGAAAGGATTCGTAAGAGAAAGCTTAAGGTATGTATTGGTACATATCGTACTTAAGATACGATTGTATGTTGTTTTTCCACGTACTGATTGCAATCTTTCAATCCAAGCATTTGTATCTGTGAACTATGTTATTTTTTTCATTATCGATCCAGTAGTTTTTGACAATTAGTTAATCTTACTCTACTTGTATGTGGTGAACTCTGTTGTAAGTTTATGGCTTGTTATTACTTCAGCTATATGTTTTCACTCCTGAAGCCATAGAACCCATTAGCCCCAGGTTTTTGTCCTTCCCTTGCTTGTAATCATTGATGTATTTGCAAATGTCAAGTATAAGTATTTTTATTTCAGAATGCTAACCTTAGTGGAAACAATGAAAACACAGTACCAACCAAAATGCCAAGAACCTCCAGTATTTGCAGTGTGCAAACAGAATCCTCCTCTGATAAGTTGAAGCTTTCACAAACCCAGGCTCTCAAGAGAAAGAAAAAGACACTGGCTGTCCTGAGACCAATACACTGCGGCACTAATGGAGCAGAGAAACAGCACAGTGACAAACATGTATTAGATGGCATGTGGGCAACCGTTGCTTCTAGTACCACAAGAGAAGAGCTTAAATCTTACATCAGTAAATCGGAAATCTGCACCTCAAGGGTTCTGCCAGCAATAGTCAAACGCAAAGTGAAAGAGTATGAAGTAAGTGAAGCAAATACCATCAGAAGTATTCGGGCATTGTATGATGGTGGTCTTATTGGCAAAAGAAAGTATACTACAATGAGAAATAGCAGCGACAAAGTAAAAGATTCAGACAATGACAGGAAAAATAAACATAACACTGAGTTCATGAATGGTTGCGAAGTTCCCAAAATAGTACCTTACAAGAAACTAATGAAATTCATAAACAGCATTAACATTGGAGACATCAGGGATTTAACAACATTTGCTACAGAATGTTCTCTCCCACCTGTAGATGGTGTTTATAGGCCACTGAAGCCATTTCTTTTGAGGCTGGCAGATATGTATTTGACTGCACATGAGAAAAATCCTTGTCTACATTGGTTTAATGGAGAAAAGGGTACATTTCTTGTCGCAATCGGTGCAGATGGTGCACCTTTCGGCAAAGATACCACTGCTACTGGTAAGTTGAAGCAAAAGTTAATATTGAATAATGAAATATGTCAATTAATGAAACCAGCAATAATTATAATTTCCAGTGGCCTTTATTGTCTCATAAAGCAATAACAATACTTGAAACTAATCGCTTCATAATCAACAGCTTTATGATAGCAGTATTTATGTAAGTTATACTGTAATATAGTCTTTTTCATTTCAATATTGTTATTATTATGCTCTCCATACAGTCACCTCGGTACCCCAAATGTACATAAACTGTGCGTGCAGTAAAACCTCCCCTTACATTCAAGTGACTGGTCAGAAAGTATCTGCTAGGGGGGCCTGAGGTAATATGAGGGGGCGGGGGCACAAAATAATTCATGCCGATCTGAGTGAGCCACCAAATATATTCAATGAAGATAGGTGGGCCACAAAAAATTTTGAAATAAATTGGTTGGGCCTTGAAATTTTTTTGGCAGCTTTATGGGTGGGCTGCGAAATTTTTTTGGAAATTTGAAAAATTCCCTCAGGCCCTCCTTTGCAGATACTTCATGACTGGCCCTTAACCAAGTTTCTAAAAAAGTGTTTTTGTTTTCAGCATATCTGGTCAGTTTTCTTAACCTTTTAACGGGTACAAAGTTGCAATGACAACCACCTTCTGCTTGGAGCAAACTGTGAAGAAGACAATATTCTGCTGAAGCATTACACAGAGCATCTTAGAACTGAGATGGAAGAGATTAATATGAAGAGCCTTGTTACTGATAATGGAAGGGAAGTTGTTTTCAAAATTGAGCTGGTCCCTTGTGACATGAAGTGACTTGCATCCATGGCAGGTGAACTTTCCAACAGTGCCACATTCTTTTCGACATTTGCGAATGTAAGCCAAAGTAACAAGGATACTGTGGGTGGGAGTATTGGAGAGAAGAATTCAACTTGGCAACCTTGGGATTATAGCAAAAGAATTGCAATGGCCAAGAAAGTAGAATCGTACAAGAAAACTCTCAGAGATCCTGTGAAACAAAGAAGCCATGTAACTAAGTACATTGCTAATGCTGGTTCACAGCAAGAGTTTCCCCCTCCACTTGGCAAATTTGTTGATCTGGCTAAAGCCGAGCCCTTGCATAACATGAACAATGCATGGCAGAACTGGTTCACAATGCTTTTGACCGTAGCATTTCATTGTTGCAGTAAGGAACTCTTGACCGCAATTACTTCTTTTAGCTTTGTGCCTGTAACTTCTCCACTTGCAAAATTTTTAAATTCTGTGAAAGAAGACGGTCAAGTGTGGAAGACTTTACAAGAACTATTGCCAAAAAGGAAAAAAGGTAAAAAGGTAAAAAGGTATACCTTTTTCATATAGATTTACTGGACTGGAATCGAAAAATTTTGCACAGAACTTTGCTTCACCAATTAAAGTGTTGCTTGACTGTACAGATTTGACAAAAGGTGTGTTTGTCAAATTACATGCTCTGGCCTACAGTGCTATACTCCTCAGAGATGCCACATCTCTATTCACACGTGTGAATATAACCAAGGAACAAACTGAAGAACTGGCTTCCCTTTGTACAACTTACTTTAACTGCAACAGCCTTTTACTGATTAATGTTAATCCAACCATTTGGACCATAGGATATGCTTCTGTTTAACAAACTTGGATATGGCCTAGAACTAAATTCAGTGCAAGAAAGAGAATCCAAACACTGTAAACTCAAAGACTTCATTTCTAACACTTGCAGTGGGCGTAAGCACCAGCAATGGTGGACTGTTTTTCGCCATGAGTATGTGAGTTTGATATGGCTTCGAGAAATGGATGCCTTAAGCATTGTTTACAAGGGAGGAAAAAAGGATTCTTCGTACATACCAAAGAGAGTGACAGATAAAGATACCAGATATTGCTACTGTGGACTTATCAAATCTGCCCCAGATTGCAAGTGCCAAATTTGTGACAGTGATGTCATGACACAGATCAAAATAACAGTCAAGAACTGTTCTGTCAGCAACGAGCTCAAAGCATATTTTTGAAAGTAGCTATCTTGGGGGTCAAAAGGGGGTAAAAAGTTGGTGCATGTTAAAAACATTAAAAAACATTTTAATTTCCAAACGTCTTAGCTAAGTTTTCCTTTGAATTTTTGCTTTTCTTGCAATTTCTTTTTTTTTATTATTATTCTCATTTGTTATTTTTGTTTGTAAATAATTTCTAATTGTCAAGCAAAAGACAAAGTTTCTGATGAAAAAAGAACTTAATTTCAAGTTAAAGAAACACTTTAGGACACCAGCTAATATTTGGATTTTATATTTTATAGTCTGTAATATTTTAGTGCCTTTGAATTAGGTTTATAAGATGTAGGCACTATAAACAAATTATATTAATATTATTATTATTATGTGGATTTGCTATTTTTTGTTACCTTTTTCTTGTTATTCAGGCACACACTTTGTTTGTGTTTTTTGTGGCCCACCCTTCATCATTGAATATATGTGTTGGCCCATCCAGATCGGCAAGCATTGACAACAACAATTCTTTATTTGTCCTTTTAGTACAGTACAGAATTATTTCATGGTCCCCCCCATATTCCCTCCGGTCCCCAGCAGATACTTTCTGACCGGTCCCTTACTTAGAATTATTACTGGATAACATATTATGACATACTTAATATGTATCTGGTATTGTATACATCAAAACTGCATAACATGCTGGGGCTTGCGTATACATTCAATCGATCGCCAGGCCGTGGGCCAAAAAATCCAAAATGATGCCCTTAATCCCGCTAAGCATCATGGGAGCTAGCCTCGGTAAGCCTCTGGTGAAATTTGACCATTTTAAAACAATAATGAAGACTGGTTACCACTAGGTGGAAAATGGCGGCAAGAACTGAATTGGGGAAAAAGTAAGGTTTAATTTGACATCTTTCTGTATCTCTAACAACAGACTTGTCATAAATTAGACTGGATTAAACAGCTTTTTCTTATGAAACATGTAAATGTAATTATTAAAATAGTTTATGAACACTTCTTTTGTTTTGTTGTTTCATTTTTGTTTTAGACAATACACAAACATCAGAGAAATACATAATATGGAAAACAGGAAAGAACCAAGGTCCTGTTCAAGGGTAGCCTGCGTAGCTCGGCGTTCCTGCCAATCAAGAAGGGAGAAACGAGAGGCGTGTGAAGCATGCCGCGAAGGGAATGGGGAATTTTCTTTCTCTCCTCCCCATTTCCCTCGCCGCATGCTTCCCGCGCCTCTCATTTATTCCCTTCTGGATTTACTGGAACGTCGAGCTACGCTGGCTAGTACAAGGGACTTGAGTATACGTTCTTGTCACTCAACTCTCCAGCTTAAATAACATGAGCAAATTCTTCAGGCCCATACAATTATCACAGTTTTTCTTAATTCTTGAATAGTTAATTCTAATGTTAGCTTTCGCTAATGTCTAGGATAGGAGGCAGTATCTTATAGCCTCTGCAGGTGGCCAGGGAACCTGCATAGCTCTTATTGCAGGCATGGCGGCCGATTTGAACTGCATGAATCGGACTGATGTTGGACTGTAATCAGTTCATTAAGTCGTCACTTTTATTTGTCACTTGCTGCTACACATTTTTAGGACTGAAAGTTATCAGAGTCAGCCAATGTACTGGCCAACTCTTTATCAAGCTCAAATTTAAAACTGTATCACCTTCGCTATATTGCTAATATCTTGAGTGTTCTAGCTCATCTTTGAAGCTCGTTCCCACCACGGAAGAGAAAGAACAATCCCAAACCAGTATTATAACCCGAGAAGAATGCCGGCATTCACGGTTTTCCTGACAAGTGCCAGTAATTTGAGAAACATGTCTTACAGAAAACAGCGTGGTATAGAAAATCAAAATTGAAGATACCAATTCTCATTGAATTCTCAACGGGTAGGCTACAAAGTCCTTGGGTTGGACAGTCGATTCCGAAAATGCACAAAAGCATGACATTTTAAACGTTTTCAGAAACGTGGTAAATTAAAGCGTTGAACAGGCGCGGGAGCTAGCTAGACTGCCAGACTTAGAAGAGGTCCGGTTGATAGGATCTAGGAAAACGTTATAGAGACGAGAGACTAAGTGATAGTCCACCGTGTCAATTTTGAAGATTCCATGCGGGTGCCAGATAAAAGAGTGAGGATTCATGAGGATGCCAGTGAAGGGGTGGAAATTACATGGGGCTGCCAGAGAAGGAGTGTGGTTTTCATGGGGCTGCCATTGAAGGGGTGGGGATTACATGCGGGCGGCAGAAATCATGGAGCTGCCAGTATAGCAATGAGGATTTCATGCGGGTGCCAATGAAGAGGCGGGGATTATATGCGGACGGCAGACGGGGGTGGAGATTTCATGGGGTTGCCAGAGAAGGGGTGAGGATTTCATGCCGGTGCCAGTGAAGAGGTTGGGATTGCGTGTGGGTGCGTGTACATTGCATAACAAATGAAAATATATATTTAGACCGCAAACAGTGTCAGGCCTGACAGAGTTCCAGTATACTGTTTCACGCATGCTAACTTCCGCTTGCATGCAGCTAGTTCTTTGCTGGTGTGTATAATTACGTCACTCTACGTGTACCATAAACTGATATATTTTAGAACATTTCAAGGACATTTGAGGCTAATACTCTAAACTATAAACTGAAATATTTTAAAGAACATTTTAGAGTTTTAGCCTACAATGTTCTTAAAATGTTCTAAATATATCAGTTAATAGTTTAGAGTTTTAGCCTCAAATGTTCTTAAAATGTTCTAAAATATATCAGTTAAGAGTTTAGAGTTTTAGCCTCAAATGTTCTTAAATCTCTAAACTGATATATTTTAGAACATTTTAAGAACATTTGAGGCTAAAACTATATGGGGATAAAAGCGTTATTAGGGTTTTCCTTGCAGTAAACTGCATACTGAGACACATTATTTAGGGAATTCTCTATTATTATTATTATTATTATTATTATTATTATTATTATTATTATTATGTCGTTAGCAGTTACACACACCAGCTGTAAAGCAACATAACAACTTTGCATTTTTACAGCTATAATGAAGTTAGAATCAAAAAGTCTGCGATTGCTCGCAGTGATCCTAAAAACAATACAGTCTACTGCAAACACTAGAGCCAGACGGCAGCTAAACCGGAAAATGATAAGCATGCTTTTCTTTCTTTTAATCCAATTAAGGCTATTAAGTACATCTAAGAAGTAAGTGATTTAAGATCGAATTGATATGTAAAATGCGGTCCGGCAATTAATTTCGATTCGGTTATTATGACTTTTGTTTGTGTTAGAGAAAAATGAACATTATATGAGTCACCATTAACAAGAGCGTTCTTGGGAATTAATTTATATTATATGAAAACTAGAAGCTCAGAAAAAATATACTCATTATGAATGAAGAGTAATAAAAAAAAATATAGACATGTCAATTAGGTTTATTAATTGGATTGTAGAGTTTTGAACGATAGAGGAGAAAACACGACTTTCCTGTCTCAAAACTTGGTTCAAGTTTCACTCACGTTTTCAGGTTTATAGAGTTGAAGCGTAAGATTGCTACAATGTAGTCCATTGAATTCGTGATGTAGGTTCTTACGGCACTGATTTACTATAATACTGAAAAATCGTAATTCAATTGTTTTCCAACACGGTGGAAAATAAAAGTTGCACACTATTTTTGCACCACAATATCCTCCTTTGTGTTTTGCGGCATCTAAAGTTATAATTAATCCAGTTTAACTCTGTTATTGGACAAATAAACCTGCATACACTTGAATAGGTGTTCATAACACATTTTCTATGGATGAATCGATTCTTGTAATTTATAAGTTAAAATATACTTGAAACTGCAAAACAGCTGTATTTTCCCACATGACGATTAGATCAATAACTACAACAGGATGTCGGTTTGTCTTGATGCTGGCAACTCAAGTCAAGAGTTATAATGATTCATTACTCCAGCGCCGAGCCACCCTTTTTTAATTGAGAGCTTGTGAGAGTGTATCGTTAAGTATTTTAAACATTTCAAGTGCCAGATTATTGGGTACAAAACTTTATGGCGAGGACTGACGAGTGAACGATGATTAACTGTGAATACAAATGCGGTATTTGTAACCAGTTTCAATTTGAAATATTTAGAATTTTCGTATCGCATTAAATCAGCAATTGGAGCGAATTCAAAACCCAATGCATGAAAAGTGGACAATAGTTTTCTGAAAATCAAGCTAGCTGTGTTCATCGACTAAGTTAGGCAAGTAAACATCAAATAATCCTATTAATAGATAGATCTTTTGTAAGATGAGAAAATTCTGCATGTGTAAGGATCAAGGCAACCCGTTATTCTAAAACTAAGAGATACTAAAATAAAAACTAAAATATATGCGCCCAAGCTCTAGCAATATCCGAAGCAAACTTGTCCTAACAGGGGTAGGGATGGGTTCACCCCACTCTCCGCTTCAGTGATCCGGTAAAATCCTGCCATTATATTCTGACATCCAAAGCTTTTTTCCCTTTTTCCTTGGATCCATTCTAAATAGTTTTAAATACTTTTTCAATTCAACAATCACACATTTTTTAATATTGACAGTATTATCTCTGTATGTTGTAGGACTCTTGTAGTTGAGGTCGGCTCATGGAGGGACTAGAAACGACTGTAAGCGCACTTGATGCTGGCAATAAAACGTGGCTCTGGATGAACGAGACCACCAACACTGATGGCGGATCGTTGAACGAAACCAACGGTGGAGTGGCTCCAGGTGTTTGCGCCAACTCAGTTCAAACCAGGACAATGAAAACCATCGCGTGGGGAATTCTTTTGGTGCTATCGTTTCTGGGAAATGTGCTGGTGATTACAGTCATACAGAAAAGTCGCGATCTGCGAAGATCTACAATAAACATTTTCATATTGAGCATGTCTGTGTCAGATCTTTCAATTCCTCTCGTGTCTATCCCTTATAATATCAAGCAAATCTATCTTGGCCATCTTTGGTTTGACGGAGGCATCGGTTCCATTGTCTGCAAACTGGTGCCGTTTGCTGTCGATGTTCCAACAGCGGTTTCAATATTAACGTTGCTTGTGATTGCTGTAGAGAGATTTCAATGCGTGCTCCGCCCGACAAAGCCCCCTATGACAATTCGAACCTGTCGGAGGCTTGTCTGCCTTATCTGGATCTTTGCAGCGGTGTCGCACTCGTTTTATTTCTATTCTCTTAAGGTCGTGCCAGGTAGATTGACAGGTAATTTCTGTATACCCATGTGGCGTCGCGATCCTACTGAGAACGTCAGAGCTTTGCGAATCCAAGCCACTGTGATGGTCACTTGTTTTTTCCATTTTCCATTCGTCTTGCTAACAGTGCTGTACACCGCGATAATTGTTACGCTTCGACGAAGGAAATTCGAAATGGTCGACCATCTCACTTCCTCTGCAGTGAGAAGACGCGAGAAACAGAACAGAAAAGTTGCTTGTATGCTAGTTACTGTGGTGGTCGTGTTTGTGTTAGCGTACACGCCATTCAGTGTGTTTATATTTCTCTCTTTATTCAGCCAGAAAGGTTTCCAGATGCCTTGTGAGTTTTCATTCATCGTACATTTTCTTTTCTATAGTTATAGTGTAATTAGCCCGACTGTTTATTTTTATTTCAACAACAAATATCGCCGAGGCTTCAAACGACTGCTCTCTTGCAGCTGTACCTACCACACCTTGACAGTTAGCCTCGGTTCACGTAGCAATCGCTTTCGCACCACCACACACCCACAAAGTCAGGGGCCAGTCGAGTTGCAGCGACATTCGACATTCTCTACTAGCACTTAACAGCTCAAGGCTGGAGATATGTGTCTATAAATTATTTTAAAGGCCCGATAACATGGAGAATGCCAGCCGGGATAGCCAGGTATGTACTACCCTGCCTGGGGTTTTGAGCTCGGCTAAACGAGCTGAATCGCAATAAAATTCTGCGTCAACGTTGTGAAAGGACAGCGGATAAAGCAGTAATCATGCGTCGTGCGTTGTTGTACAAGTCGTGTAAAAAACAAAGAGAACTGACGGACAGGAACGGAGAAAGACAAGTACATCAAAGTTTAAGAGAACAACAGAGATAATAAGCCCAATCATCACTAAACCTGACCTGCTCTTTCCACTAACTCAACGAGCTCGTATATATGTCTTGCTTTCGATAAATGTAGCAGGATTTCGTTTGTAAAAAGCTGAAAATTTAGCGCTAAAAGCAGTTCAAAGTCGGGGAAAGAATAAAAGAACTATAGTTTTCAAGAGCAAGAATAAGAACTTTTATTTTGTTTAATTTTGTTGTATTTGTAGACTTTTCCAGACAGAGGTTTGAATCTCAGTCCTGGCTGAGTTTTGTAATATATTCGCAAAAAAATAAATCCGCCGGGTCGTGACTGATGTAAGTTTTCCATGTAATCGGAGG